>VWZO01013839.1:45250-59110 GCA_013396975.1 Bucco capensis | reverse complement strand
GGGGGGGGGGGGGGGGGGGGGGGGGGGCGTGTATTTTCAAATTTTGAAGTTCTGATTTATTTAAAGACACAGATGGAAAGAATAAAACTCTGTATTTTCATCAACTGTTAAAATAACAAGGCAAGTTAAATATACTCTGCCATGATTATTTATCCATTCCTTAAGTTTTCCATGAAAAAAAAACAAGTTACCTATTTTACCAATACTGCTCTTTTTTAAGCATCTCATACATCAACTAGAACATCATTACAAGTTACGTTTCTAATGCTTTACAATTACTAAAACTAAAACACGTTTCCAGTTGTAAAAATCATGCAATAAAAATGTAGACAAATTACTGTCTTGATAGGAAAACAAAAATGTAGGTAACCTGGAATCAGTTGCAATACTTCCAATCTAGAAATCTGTCACTACACAGAAAAAGATACACAGTAAAATTGAAAGGTGAAGTATGGTATGAGTTACAACCTCTTAAAAACAAATGCATTCACAGTATTTTTAGCCAATGCAAGTTCACAAGATTTATGATGTGACATGTTAAAATCTAGGATCTGTTGTACATCTTCTTACCATCATACCATCTCCTCTTTCCTGTAGCTTACTCACTCCTAAACATGAATATTAAGTCAGAGATCCAAGTTCACAGTCAGGTAGGCAAACACTGCAGATAAACCACTAACTTTAATACTAACATTATCTGTACTAGAAGAAGTATGGATGTAAATTTTTACCAATATAATAATATTTTAGTCTACATTTAAACCTTAACTGAGGGTAAAATATTCCTAGATCATGCCCACATTGCACAGTATGCTAGTGAAAGATTTCTGAACCAAGTGTCCATAAGTGTCAAGGCTTATGGCTGGGCTGGCCACTAAATGAGTGACAGACGCTCTCTATTACCCTGTCCCCCTATGGGGAATAAAGGGACTAAGAGAAACTTGTGGATTCGAAAAGAAAACTAAAACTACTTTAATGAAAATGCTAACAATAAAATGAAATATATAAAAATATATACAAAACCAATATCGAATCCAAACCCACCCTGATGACAACTATGTCTCCATTACCACTGGTGCTGTGGCATAAGTCCCAGACTGAACTCAGCAGCAGACTAGAACCTGATTCAGGGGCTGGATCCTGGAACTGGGTTCAGGAACTCATGAGAAGGACAGAGTCCCCCTCAGATGCCAGCCATTGAAGAAGAGAGCTTAACCCTTGTGATCCCTCAGTTTTATATCAAATATGATGTATATGGGATACAATACCTAGTTAGTCACTTTAGAGTCACCTGCCTTGTCTGCTCCTCCCTGCAGTTGCAGCCTTTCAACTCTGCAAGATTTAGAAGTGATCTTGGTATGCATAACAATCCTTGGTAGTAACTCTAAACATTAGGTGTTATCACTGCTAGAAGCAGGCACTGTCTGCAGAAACATGCTGTTAATTTCAGAAAGTACACTTACTCAGAAGAGCCTTACGTGAAAAGAAAAACCACTGAATGAAGTTAGTTCTGTTCTAATTCCAACCAACACAATAAGGATGAATAAATGGAATAAAATCTATGAGTTCCTATTAAGACTGCATTTCATACATTCTCTTATGTGTAGTATCAAAACCAAGAAACTTGGAAAGTTTGTTCAGTACAGATTTTTCTGGCAGGCATCTGGGAATGACAGGCTAGACAAGTGAGAAAGCAAGTGAACAGACAAAAAGGCAAAACATTATCCTATAAGTAAGTTCTATCTTGTAAAAATCATTTACATATTAAAGTTTTATATGGCAAAAAAAGAACTTCTTTTTTGTGCAGACACTGGTTAAGCTCTCATAACAAGTAGTAAGAAAAGACCTACAAATATTATCACCAGATTAAAGCCACAAATGAAACATTCCACACAAGGAGAATTAAAGGTGAGAGGCAGGAGGGGGACATTTGAAAAGAAAGGGTTAATGGTGAAACCTAATGCAGACTTGTTTATTTTCACTGTAAAAATATTTGCTGTATTCATGCAGTGCCTTTGACCTACAAAAATATTTTTGCAGTGGAAATAGCTCTGTTTTCCTGGCAACTCTAAGCAGTACCTCTAGAAGCTTCCTGATTGCTCTACACAGCTAAACAGTGGCCCCTATGAAAATACATGGGCATAGATGTCTTACATAGTACAGACATATGTAAGAAAGAAAATAAAAAACAAGGAAAAGGAAACACACACTTGCCACACTTCCCAGCCTCTCTGTGTATTTAACAACCTGACAGTTATTACCCTATGAACCAGAACTAACATAGCTGCAAATGCAGCCCCTAAAACCAAGACTAATGGTTGGCTTGTGTTCTTAAGCCCTACACTAATGGCACATACAGAAAAATTCCAGTACACTGAAGATACTCCCCAAAACTTTGGGAGAAGAAACAGAAAGCATAAAAATTTATGTTCATTTTTGAAGAGTAGTGGAGAGCTAAAGCAGTCGACTTTGGATAGAACTATGCAGTCAAGAATAACTTTACATTAAAAATGCATATCTTAATGTATATACATATAAATATCAGGCACAGTCTGAAAATCACTTGGGGTCTTCTGTGGCCCCTGGTGCGATAACTGTGCCGACAGCAAAGGGAGCATTAAACTCATTGCCCACGGGAAAGTGTGGGGAGTGATACCCATGTTCCTATAATCCTTGTATGGGTAGGATGTGCTCATTAACCTTCTGGCAGTCATCCTAGGAGAAGGACAACTCTGATTCCAAACCCGGGCAGATGGAGCTCGTTGAGCCCTGTAAGGCCTTCCATCTAAGAGGTTAAACCTCCGTCCTAAGGACTTCGCTGCCAGCGTCCAAGCTTGCTAGGCCCTGGCAGATGAACCTTAGGACTAAAGGGTGGGTCCAGCTCTGCGCATGCTGTGCCTCACCTAAAAAAAAAATCCATTGTGCAGGCTCGAGGGTGCTATCCGCTATCCTCTTTTTATCAGCGCGCTTGTAAAAGGCACTGATGAGGAGCATGGGTGGAGCCCTCCCTGGATCTTCATTCGCGAAGCCTAGCCACGATGACAATGATAGGATGGAACCAATTTAATATCCTCTCTTACATAAATCATTCTTGTAGCATTTATGTCAGTTTTTTGTAAAAACAGATACAATCCATGATTATCATAATTATGCACAAAATTACATGAAAGTGCCTTTCATTGGATGGGTAACAGTTTTCCATGGGACTGAAGAGGGTAATTGCATGAAGTAGTCATGACAGTATTTTGAAGGAAACAGAACACAAATCCCTCCTCTCTATTTCTGCATCTTTTGTATTAAATCTTTCTTAATCTGTTCTGAAACAATCCACATACAAAAAAATTCTATCCTTGAATTTGTCTATAACAGTAAAACAAATATGCTTCCACTTGTACTAACCTGACCTCTCTGAAAAGTCCTAATCTACACTGTTGAGTCCCTCTTTACGGAAGTACTATGGGACCATGTCAGGCCCACAGTTTAAAGGGAATCAGCAGAGACCTGTTGACAGAAGACTGAAAAATAATATTGGAGTTACACAGTTATAACATCAGTGCAAAATGAAGTTACCTGTAGTTCAGGGACTTGAATATTTTCTTTATAAAATAAAGTGCTTGTATTTGGATGTTTTAGGTGAATTTTCATTCTTGTCTCATTCTTGTTAACTTGCTCTTCCTGCATATTTAACATTTTAGGTTCCCTTGCTTTAAAAATTTCCATTTGCCAGACTTTTTAAGCAAATGCCTTCATTAAAGCATTTTCATCCCAGTATCACAGAATGTTAGGGGTTAGAAGGGACCTCTGAAGATCATCTAGTCCATCCCCCCAACAGAGCAGGATAACTTAGAGCAGGCTGCACAGGACGGTGTCTAGGCAGGTTTTGAGTATCTCCAGAGATGAAGATTCAACCACCTCTCTGGGCAGCCCGTTCCAGTGCTCCACCACCCTCAGAGTAAAAAAAAATCCTCCTCACGTTAAGATGGAACTTCATGTATGCTGTTTTTTTCCCTCATTGCCTCTAGTCCTGTCACTAGACACCACAGAAAAAAGGCTGGTCCCATCCTCCTGACCCTTTAACCATTTATAAGTACTGATAATATCCTCTCTTGGTCTTCTCTTCTCCAGGCTAAACAGGCCCAGTTCTCTCAGCCTCTCCACGCAAGAGAGGTGCTCAAGTCCCCTCATCATTTTAGTGGCCTTTCTCTGTACCCTCTCCAGAAGTTCCCTGTCCTCCTTGAACAGGGGAGACCAGAACTGGACACAATACTCCAGATGTGGCCTCACCAGGGCAGAGTAGAGGGAAAGGATAACCTCCCTTGACCTGCTGGCCAAAGACATAGGATCAACTAGTTCTGGATGCTTCGCCTTTAACTCCTCATAAACCATTCTAGTAATGCCCAAGAACAGTTTCTAAGGCTTATCTTTTAAGAAGACAAATACGTTAATACTAATGTGACTGAAGCACTGACTGATTAGTTTCAGTAGCATTTAGTTTGTAGTAGTGATAAATAATGCCCTTCGTAAGGACTAATAAATAGTAAATCAAGAACTTGTAAAAGGAAAAGATAACAATAGACTTTTTACAATAATTATTCTAACAGCAAAACACTGAAAATCTGAAATAATGTTGAGCTCTCTACCAAGTATGGCTAGGCTTCGCGAATGAAGATCCAGGGAGGGCTCCAGCCACGCTCCTCATCAGCGCCTTTTCCAAGCGCGCTGATAAAAAGAGGATAGCAGATAGCACCCTCGAGCCTGCGCAAGGGATTTTTTTTTAGGTGAGACACAGCATGCGCAGAGCTGGACCCACCCTTTAGTCCTAAGGTTCATCTGCCAGGGCCTAGCAAGCTTGGATGCTGGCAGCGAGGTCCTTAGGACATAGGTTTTATTAGAGTGTCCTTCTCTTAGATGGAAGGCCTCACAGGGCTAAACGAGCTCCATCTGCCCGGGTTTGGAATCAGAGTTGTCCTTCTCCTAGGATGACTGCCAGAAGGCTAATGAGCTCATCCTACCCATACAAGGATTATAGGAACATGGGTATCATTCCCCACACTTCACCGTGGGCAATGAGTTTAATGCTCCCTCTGCTGTTGGCACAGTTACCGCACCGGGGGCCACAGAAGACCCCAAGTGATTTTCAGACTGTGCCTGAGCTCTCTACCACTTGTCTTACTATGTAACAGAGAGGGCAGAGGGCAATTGACTAATTGAGGGAATTTATTTTAAGAAGTTCGGGAGCTAAACAGGTAGTTCTTTGGAAGTTAAAAAATTAAGTATGACCTTAGTAAGGTCTAGTAAAAGTCTGGAGGGAATAGAAATAGATAACAACAAGGCAACTTAATCTTTTTGTCAGTACAAGAACTAGTGGCATAAACTCCAGCTAAGTAAAGGTGAAGCCCTAAAGGAATATCTTATATCCAGAGGTAGTTAAATGAAGTAAGTTATGTGCATTTATTTGAGTGTCTGAATGATTTAAATACACGAAGGGATATATTTCTGATCTCTCTGGAACGCAGCATGGAAAAATGCATCCTTTTGGTAATGAAAACTGAGATGAATTTTGGTGAAACCTGGAGGACTTCACTAAGTGACAAATCTGTCTTTGACTTAAGAATGCTTCAAGGGTATGTCTTCCTCTGAAGTTACCACCAACTGTGCTACTAATCTTGGGTTTGAATGCCTTCATTCTAATTTAGCACTCTGTAAGGTTTTTTAAAAAAATCTTCATGCAAGAGCAAAGGTTTTTTTGTGATGGGTGAACAGGTATTTTACTCCTTTTTGGACCTAAATAAAAATTCCTTGCCGAAACAAGCATCATAAATTACTACAGTAAGTCCATTTTTTAAAAGTATTAAAAAAATGCTTAAGAAAAAACACCCAAAACACTAAATATCTAAAGGCAATATTCTTCTATAAATGCAGAAACTGCTTCAATGCTTCCTAGTTATACTTCCAATGAAGCTTAGTAACAAGAAACTCACTAACCTGACCTGGCAGTATTAGGCAACTTCAGAAAACTGCACATATTACTTGACGCTTAACCATGCATTTGTCAAATGATTTCTGTGACTGGAATGGTTAGGGCTAAGCAAAGCATGAATAGAAACAAGAAAGAAAATATACTTTCTTCTACCTGCCGTGCTTTATGTGCTGCCTCAATGCCATGATTTCTTAGACAGCTTAAAGCCCTTGCATCTGGGTAGCGCCCCACGTTCCAGTCTGAAACAGCAGCACTGTCTGTCATCCACTGTAACAACAAAACAAATACATACACATATTTAAAGAAAATTAAATTACAGTACCTGCCTGGCAATATGATTCATGGTAATGCCATGCTTCTTCATGCAAGTCTGTCCTCGATAGTCAGGAGGGCTTCCTACTTCATAAGCAGATGTCGCTGCACTGTCTATCCTCCACTACAGAAAAACAAATGTATAGTTTTATGTTTCCTTTCTCAGTGCTTATATTTCTACTAACGGGCTTCAAGGCAGTTATTCCTTAATGCAGGAATAGAAAATAGCTTACCTTATTTTCAACTTTTTCATCAGTCACAAGTTTTCTGAAAACCGCTTCAGCTATTGGAGAGCGACAAATGTTTCCTATAGAAACAGGAGATCAAAGTGAAATTTTAGATTATTAAAACCAAAAAGTAATTGTGTGGATTTGTCAGCACAGATCAAAGACATAACTTTGGTATAATGTGGATAGTTTACGTTATAATAACCCAAGAGATTCTGCAAGAGTGGAAACAGAGTCCTGCACTTGGATTTGGGCAATCCCCAAACAATTGATACAATTGATAAATTGATACAACCTGGGGGATGAAGGGATTGAGAGCAGCCCCGCATTGGATAACTTGGGGGAACCAGTAGGTGAAAAGCTGGACATAAGTTGGAAATGTGCACTTGCACCCAGAAAGTCAACAGTATCTCGGCCTACATCAAAAGAACTGTAGTCAGCAGGTGGAGGGATGTGTTTCTTGCCCTCTGCTCTGCTCTGGTGAGACCTCCCTTGGGGTACTATATGCAGCTCTGGAGCCCTCAACACAAGAAAGACATGGATGTGTTGAAGTGAGTCCAGATGAGGGCAACAAAATGATCAGAGGGCTGGAACACCTCTGTGTGAGAAATGGGGCAGGGCAGCNGACCCCAAGTGATTTTCAGACTGTGCCTGAAGAAGGACTGTAAAGATCTTACTTCAGCCTTTCTGTATATAAGGGAGGGGGCTGTAGTGACAAGACAAGGGGCAATGGTTTTACATTGAAATACAGTAGAAATGTCTCAAACACAAGAAAAAGTATATTCAACTTTTATTTTACCTTTTCATCCTTCAGAAATTCTGCGTAACTATATGGATATTCATAAAATTTGATATGTCACCCCGATAAACAATAAATCATACAAACAAATCCAGACTTTCCATAAAAAAAATGCATGACTTCTTATCTCTGACTTTTGAGCAGGTACGTATAAACTATCACAAATGGCAACACTAATTTCTCTACTTTTAAATAAATCACTCTTCTATTACCAATTAAATTCTTTCCAGATCTCAAACAGTAAAAAAATTGAATGCCCATGAACAACACTAATTTTTTAGCAGCAAAAAGAAATTTTCAAATAAGGCACTTAATCTTATGTTTATGCCTATATTTTCAAACAAAATATCAAAGTAGATAGTTCACTGCTAAACAGAAAGGTCTGGACATTTAATAACTTGCTGTCAATCATGTCAACATCAAAACACTAAATGGGCAACAGGAACTGGCTAACCATTGAGAAACTGATCTTGCTGAAACATTAAGTGAATTTTGACAGCAGTAATATTCTTCCAGAAGAAAGCATACTATTTCTTTTGTCTGAACTAGTTTAATCAAAGAAGAGAAACTAAATCAGTTGTGAAAGAAAAATAAAGCAGGAAAAAGTTGGTTTTATTTATAAAGTAAGAAAACAGGTTAATACTTACTAAATTGTAAAAATGTTAAAGAATATGATAATAAAGCAAATATCACTTTTCATTCAGTAAATCAGTTAAGCATTACACAAAATAATTTTAATAAGGAACAGAGGGAACATGGTAACACAGAGCATAAGACAGAAAATAACCCTCATAATCCTTTGATACTGTAGGCATCTACAGCATCACTTCTCTTGCAAGTACATCAAGCTCTCTTAAAAGCATCATCTACCTTTAAAGGCTGTTTCAGATATTCGTTTCCTGTGGTAGCCTGAAACCTTCCAATTCCCACTTAATATTTATTCCTGGAAGTCTATGCTTATCCAGTTTCGGTTAACATCACTTTCTTAAAAACCTCACTCTCTTTCAACAGATATGGAACCCTTGTCAAGCATAGTTGTGCTTAACTAAACAAACCAGGTTCTCAGTCTCCTCATGAAATTCACTGACCCTTACCTAATCACTTCAGCTAAGTCATGTGTGCACTTGTTCTAATTTGGATTTATTTTTCTTGAATATTGACAAATAAAATCACAGACCACGCTGCAGGAAAAGTTTTTACTAATAGTTTTACAAAAGAAAAAAAGAAGTCTGAAATACTTACTTAGCTGTTTCGAAAATAACCTGAGAGAACTTTTAATCCCATTTGACTCCTTAATGAGTATCAAATTTGTAATCATAATCTCCTGCTTCTAATTTGACTATTCTCTCTGTTGCTTCAAGAAAGTGACCTTTAAGTCTTCTTTCTAAACTTAAATTCTGTTTCCATTATACCAGATGCTGTACAGTATTTTTCCTCTGTATGAATGATCCCCCATAACTGTGCATGAACTTTCATTACTACACTCAAAATTTCAGCAGTAATCAATGATTATAATATGGGCCCTACTAATTCATTAACAAGCTTCCAAAATTTAAAAATGGTACTTTTAAAATAAATCCTTCATAGCTTTTTCTATTTGTTTAACCTTCTGCTGTAACAAGATTGAATAATTTGTTCCAAATTTTCACTCTTCTATAATCTGCTCACTACTTAAATGCCATAAATACCATCTTTGATGATATCACATCAAATATCATCATGAATGGCACCATGATCACTGGCTAAGGATATTAATTACCTCTTCTAGCAATAACTAGAAACTTCAGTTATATTATTTTTGAAACAAACACATAACCTAGTTTGTGACTTAAAAATTAATGTCTTCCATGATAATAGAATCATAGAGCAGTTACAGCTGTAAGAGACCCTGAAGATCATCGAGTCCAGCCTTTTTCCTAGCCCTATCACCCCACTAAATGATGCCCCCCAACACAACATCCAGCCATCTCTTAAACACCTCCAGGGACAGTGACTCAACCACCTCCCTGGCTGACAACCCTTTCAGTAAAGAAATTCCTCCTAATGTCCAGCCTGAACCTCCCCTGGCGCAGTTTCCATCCATTTCCCCTCGTCCTATCACTCTTAGGGACTATGGACAGAATCCCAGAACTGACTTAAAAGAAACTCTTTTCTCCATGTACTCTGAAATATTATTTTCATCTTAACCAACTCTGTTTATCTATGATACTCCTGCAAATGTTGTAATTCATCTCATCATTAATGTAAAGTGCTATCTTATCTCACTGACATATGCAAACTTCAGTACTCGTAACCAAGTCATCAACCCTTTACCACAATAATTTCTATACATTTCATAATCATCTGACATCTGTCTTTCCAGGCTTTGATGAGGTTCCTCACAGATGCACAGTATTTCTTAAGTTATGAACTGACAGCCATAATAGAGGAATGAAGGAGGAAATCTCACAAAATACCATAGGAAGATCACCTTCCTTCTTGGACTTGAACCATGTTTTCCTTAAATCCTGAATCTAGGTACTGTTGATCTAATCATCTATTCTCTCAATTGTTTTCATATCTTCATTGTTCCTTATTCAGCCCTCTTAACCCTTTCAGATAGTCCCCAAATGTAGCCAAATGCTTTTATCTTCTTTGTTTTTCTGCCTGCTCTTTGTAATGCAATTTTTACTAGTTTTCATGTGCTCACATTAAAAACCTGCTTTTAACTCATCTTTCCACTTGTCATTAATTCATCTGAGTGACTGTAATAATGCTTCCCAGTATCATTTGCATCATCTATTAGGTCCCCTTAATATGCAAGTGGTTAAAACGTGATTAAAACTTACTACTCTATTTCATTCCGTACTCAAAGTCCTGTCTGAACTTCATCATGAGCCCTAGTTCTTTCAAGTTAAGTCTATCCTGTCACATTCAGCATTACATTAGTTTTCTAAGGATACAGTCAAAATAGTTTTGCTTACTGTTCACCTGTCTTTCAACTGTTTCTCAACACATGGATGAGATCAGCAAGCCAGTGCCTGGTCTAAGATGCCCATGCAGCTTCTCATGTCATATTGGACAAGGTATTAGAGAGAAAGAGGCTGACTTATGTAACATAGCATGGTATTAAAACCATTTCTGGTGCTCAACCATTAATTAGATAAGCTACACAAGTGTAAAAAGAGCTAACTGCATTTTGCTTCACCTCCAGTTTTAATGATTGCTTTACATGAAAAAAATATTTCCTGGTGCCTCTTCATATACTATAATTATGTATGTGCTGGGTGTTTCCTTTATTTATCAGTGATGAGGAACCCTTATCACTAATGTAGTTATGCACATTACCTAGTTTGTATTTTGTTGTGTACCGAGTATCAGCTTATCTCATTAAAAAAAAAAATCAAAGAACATGAACAACAGATATTTCAGTAATAGGATTCTCTCAAAATAATGTAGAAAGAAAATGTCATTTTTCATTAAGGCTTGTACTTCTAGGGATCAGCTCTCACTGAATGTAGAAAATTCAGAACTGATGTGCTTCACTAATGAGCACAGAATACTATAGATAAATGCAGTTCTAGAAATCTGTGTAATACTTTTTTTCAGCAATAACCATATGTATTATTTCTAATAAAATAATAACTTTAAGAGGAAAAAACTAGAAGACATAAGTATAAATTTTCAAGACTCACAAAAAAATAATCAAACTTAATGGGGGAAGAAGAAAGAAGAATAAATAAGCTGCTTTCAAAACCTAACTGGAAAGAGTATACATCTGACTGAAAAGAAGAAGTGCCTATCATATCAGTTTTATTTTATGTCACATGCCACTTACCATTATGGTAATTTTTTATAACCCAGGAACACAGAAGAAGAAATTTAAAAGGTATTTCTAACATTTGTTTAATAAAAATTCATCTGATTAACGTAAGTCATGACTTCTTCACCCTTTTCCGCAAGCTTAATATTAATAATTTCACTCCATATCTAAATTATTATATTATCTTCCACTAGTAACAGTTCCTTAGAAACTTAACTGAATTAGGAACTTGTTACAGTGCAAATTACTACTGTGAGCTTACAGACCAATCCATATGAATAATTTTGTAAAAATTTCAACTGCCTTTAGAACATAGTGTTTGGAAAGAAGGATGCATATTAATTAGATGTTTTTATACAAAAACGTTTGCCTAGGCCACTGGCTTCCAAACATACAGCAAGTGATAATCCCTTACTACAGAATGTTTTCCTTAAATTATTATTTGGGATTGATTTTACTCTTAAGGTAAACATCAGAACATATTACACAAAACTAAACTCTTGTTTTGCTATTCAATTAATCTGCATTTCTCCTACTACCACAGAAGAGCAGATCACAAAAAGAAACGCATTAACTAATGGTTTTGTAACGAAACTAGCAAAATGCCAGGGAATTAGAGAGATCAACTCTCAGCATACTGGTAAGGTTATACAAGTAGGAAGCTGTCAAACCAGGACAGAAGCCGATAATGTTAAAAGCCTTTTTAGATCAAAGACTCATCTATCTTGTTATCCCCAAAAGAGAGCAGAAACAGCTATGTAAGAGAAAGCATGCAAAGAATGGGGTATAGTTCTGTAATCCATGTAGTCAGGTTAGCAATTTGTTGGTTGTTAAGATGTAGAAGATCATTTTTCTCATCAGTAACCACCTTAAGCTTCTGGAAATCATGCAAACCCTTTCTGATCACATTTACACTTCCGCTTTCTATGATTTCTCATGACACGAGATTGACAAACACAAATAATACACTTTTAACAACAACAAGTTTCTTAGTTCTTCATTTAGGTAGACCTTCAAAAAAAAGTCTTACTCTTTTCACTCTTTTTCACAATGGCCATAATTTCATAGATCAAAATCATCTCCATCCTCCACCAAGTTCTTTTTCTTACTTAAAGTTCCAACATATTTTCCCCTCTTCTTACAAGACTCTCCATTAACATCAGTCATAGAATCATAGAATGTTAGGGGTTGGAAAGGACCTAGAAAGATCATCTAGTCCAACCCCCTGCCAGAGCAGGATCACCTAGATGAGGTCACACAGGCATGTGTCCAGGTGGGTCCTGAATTTCTCCAGAGAAGGAAACTCAACAACCCTCCTGGGCATCCTGTTCCAGTGCTCCATCACCCTCACTGTAAAGAAGTTTTTCCTCATGTTAATACTAAATCTCCTGCGGTCCAACTTGCTCCCATTCCTTCTTGTCCTAACATTGCATGACATTGAGAAGAGCCTGGCTTTCTCCTCCTGACAGTCGCCCTTAACATATTTGTAAACATTAATGAGGTCCCCTATCAGTCTCCTCCAGGCTGAAGAGACCCAGCTCTCTCAGCCTGTCCTCCTAGGGCAGATGCTCTACTCCTTTAATAACCTTGGTGGCCCTGTGCTGGACTCTCTCCAGCAGCTCCCTATCCTTCTTGAGCTGGGGGGTCCAGAACTGGACACAGTATTCCAGGGGGGGCCTCACTAGCACAGAGTAGAGGGGGAGAATAACCTCTCTCGATCTCCTGGCCATGCTCCTCTTAATGCATACTAGGATGCCATTGGCCCTCTTGGCTGCAAGGGCACATAGTTGGTTCACGGTCATCCTCTTATCCACCAGGACCCCTAGATCTTTTTCCCCAGGGATGTTTTCCAACAGATCAGTTCCTAGCCTATAATGATAGAAGGGATTTTTCTTTCCCAGATGCAGTACTTTACACTTACTCTTGTTAAATTGCATTAAGTTTCTCCCTGCCAATCTCTCTAACCTGTCCAGGCCACACTGGATGGCAGCACAGCTTTCTGGTGTGCTAGCCACTCCTCCAAGCTTGGTATCATCCGCAAACTTGCTGAGGGTACACTCTACCCCTTCATCCAGATCACTGATGAATATATTGAACAGTACTGGACCCAGCAATAACCACAGGCCTCCAGTTAGATTCTGCTCTACTGACCACAACTCTGTTCTTCAGCCAGTTCCCAATCCATCTCACAGCACAATTCTTGTCACCATTTTCCCTCAGGTGCTTAGTACTGCAAACTGCATACACGTGGTGCAGCTGCACAGTCATAGTGTAAGGACACTTAATGGCGGGTCTCTGGTGTTCTAGAAGCTAAGCACTGAACAGCCCGTTTCAGAAAGCTATTCATAACCTCCATTCAGTGCTGCTCTTGAGTAGCAGTAGTTAATTCCTAGCTAACGCGGGGTTATGCGTATTTACGTGCTGTTCTTACCCACATATAACCTTCGTGTTTATCAATTATAGATTTCGCGTGTATTTTCCTACGGATTACGCCGACCTATCACAAAGACCAACTGCAAAGAGATGAATACCGCTTCCTGCCTCCCTTCGCGGCTACTACTCCAGCCCACCCCAAGAACGCAGACATCCGCAGAGCTAGCCTCAGGCGGGATATCTGCGGCAGCCGGGCCTGCTTGCAACCCCACCGGTAGCTCAACCGGCAGTGGCCCTAGTCTCACCGTACTCCCTACACCCCCGCCCCATGCCCCTGACCGAAGAGCAGCGGGAGGGAGACAAGAGA
>VWZO01013839.1:7483-44859 GCA_013396975.1 Bucco capensis | reverse complement strand
GCAGCAGGTGCGCAGATTGGCGGGACAGCCCCGGCGCGGCTCAGTGCGGGAGCGGCGGTGGTGAAGAGAGGCAAGACGAGGCCAAGGCAAGAGAAGCAGGGGTGATTCGTCCGGGGCAGGAGTAAGTATCCCTGCGCGGGGGCAGGTGGGCTTCTGAGTAGGGGAATTGCTGCGGAGGTTCTTTCGCCCTCCTTGGCTGCTGCCGGAACCCCGCCGCCTCCCGAGCCTTCCGTCGGACGAGCATGGTGAGGGAGACGAAACTGCCCGCCTCCCCGTCCCTGCAAGAGCCACCCAGAAAGGCGCAGGGCGCTACGAGGTCATTCAGTCCATGGCGAGCCGATCGGGTTGCTGTGTCGTGGGTCTCTGCTTCCCTGAGCCGGTAAAGCTCTCACCGCAGACTAAACAAACGTGCTCTTAGACTACGAGCCATGCTTAGTTGTTCTGTTATTTTCCCTTCTCGCCCAGTGTTGTGGCATGTGGTGCCTCCTGCAAGTAGAATTTAAGAATTGTTGAATACAGCGTTGGCCTCACCAGGCTGCTGGTGAAGTTGAGCGCATGCTCTTTGTTTTGCAGAAGAACTTGAGGCGTTTTTTATATCTAACTTCATCAGCTGGTGTGATGTATGTACATCCATCTGATTCGTGATGAGATGATAAAATATGACCTTTCCTTGTATAACCACAAGCTATATGTAATGTTTTAATGTCTTGTGGAGTACATTTGGGTGTGTCTCGGTGAGCCGACAGGGGCTGTGTCGGGGAGGGACTGTCTGGAGTGCCTGAAACCGAGATTACCCCGAGGGAAAATGTCTGAACCAAGGAAGTTAGCCGACAGACCCCCTGCTGCTGCTGGAGTCACCGCTCGCTCTTCACCACCATGCCCAGTAGCAGGGAAAAGGGCGCGAAAAATTACTGGAAGAACACGCCCATTTATGAATGGCTATAAAATCCGGACCACTAGTGTCCCCTTTTGTGCACGTGTGGGAGGACAGGTAGGGTCCCCCCACCGTGTACCACAGCGCTGTTTTGTTTGCCTCAATTCACTTTAATAAATTGAAATTTATTATTTAGATGAATAATTATCACAGCTGGGATAGCCCGTGTACTTGGCTGGGTTTTGCAACACTGACCACTGACCCGGCAATGGCAGGGTGTGACTGGGACTGGCTTCCTTTGCTGCTTTTAAGATTTATTTGCCTTGTTCTTCAGTAAAACTGCTGCACTTTGGAGGTTAAATAAAAATACCAAATTTTAAATTGTGTGCCGTATCTGCAACTTGCAAATGAAAGTGATGACTGATTAACCCTTATAATCTGCAAAGTTTATACAACATATTTTCTGTGGAGTGGAGCAAATAGGGTATTTCCTTTTATGTCATTTCATATGCTGGTCTGCATACATCACTTTTTTAATACGTATGTATTTTACTTTGCATTAGAAGTGATTGGTAATAAGAAACATTTGATATTCTGTCCAATATTACCCACCTTATGCACTGCAGCACTCTTCGGTCACACAGGCCTGCTTGAGGTGTCAGCACTGTAAGGTAGTGGAGCCAGGAGGGGCCATGGCACTGCTCAGTTATCAGATGCAGCCTCAGTGAAGGAGAGAAGGCTGAGTCCCAGGCTAATTCTCACATGTAGCCCTGCTATGTTGTATAACCTAGCCAGCATTGAGTGTCTTTGTTCGTGTTTTCTGTCAAGTGGAGTTTCTTGAGGTGGCAATGCAGGAAGTAGATTCCACCACTGTCACCTTTTTGTGCATTTGTGGGTCAGGGGAAGGTGAGGCTGTATATAGAAATGAATGCTTTGAAAGTCCTTTCAGGAGCTGATGCAAACCCCAGTATTTGTATGTATGTATATTACATGTAGGTACATACCTCACTCTAAGTTTGAGACAAAGTATTTCATGTTTCCACATCTTAAGGAAAGGAGTGGGGAGGATTGTTATCTTAAGCATTGTTCTGCATTCTTAGCCCTTAGTAGTGGAAAAGAGCCACAGTCTGTACCCACTTCAGTTAATGTCCACTTCATACCTCTGAAATTAACTGTAACAGAATTCACTGTTGTTCTTTGTCTTGTGTCATGTTTTCTCACTGCTAAGAATTACTATTTCTGATGTGATAAACTATGCCTTGGGCGTTTCGTAAACATCCATTACATTGTTGTAAAAGAGCCTGTAATGCAAGGCTGCTATGAAGAACAGGCTCTATGACTTAGTGGAAGAGAAATGCTATTATGAACAAGAAAATCCAAGAGCTTAGGTAGAACTAGGACTCTTCAAACACTCGATTAATAAATATCAAGCACTTTTTTTTTTAATGTTTATTCCTTTTAGTTTAAAGAAATGTTTCTTTTGTGACTAATTTTAGAATTAATTCATTGTGGGAATTAGTAACTTCTTAGATTTGACACACACACATAGGGAATTGGGAATCACCGAGATGGGGAAATGGGACAGTCAGAATAATACTGATAGTTTTATTGATAAAATGTTAAATATTTTCTGCAGGAAATAGCTAGAGTCTGTATTTCGTTAAGGAATCAATTTTTTTTGTGTGTAGGTTGTTATCATAGCATATGGGGCTTTTATGTAGTGCACATTAAGCTTGTGATCTGTTACATTTTTGTTCTCACTATGCTTCTGTCTCTTGTGAGAAAATAACCAAGATGGTTTTAAGGATTTTTTTCTGAAAAGAACAGCTTTGTTATAAAGCTTTCTTGTGAAAAGGTTAATGTACTTGTTTATATGCTTGGATTGCCTTCAAGTGTGTTCTTCATGATTAAAATAGAGTTAGCAAGCCAAAGTTGGGATTTTCCATGTACCCTCATGTCTAAATTCCACATACACCAACTCTTGTATTAACATGAGGAGAGATAGGCAGAGCTGAATTTCTACCTCTGACTTGGTTCTGGTCATGTTACTTGTGTGGTCTTTTTTGGTGGGCAGCACCCAACCCCTTTGGTACTAACTGTTTACACATCAAACATATTACAATAAATGCATATGAAAGCCCTGCTAGAAAGCTTTAAAGTAGACAGTTTTGGAGGGTTTGGGTGGCAGGATGGATAGGTGTGATGGTGTGTTTTCAGCAAAAGCCTGCAGTTCTTGTAGTAAAAATTCATGGAAAAGCTGACTGGTTAGTCTCAGACAAAACCCAAGGTAACTCTGCCTTTGATGCTTGTTTGTGAGCATACCACTGTCTCTGTATTCTTGAAAATGCTGGTTTCTGTCTTTGTACAAACTGAGTGATTTCTTCTACGTGCTCCGTGTGTTTATCCTCTCTACTAGTGCAAAAGCTACAATCTGTTGCAAAACTGTGGGCTCCTGCAGGACTTTAGCATTCCTAATTCTAATTAGAAATTCCTAAAAGTTACAAGAACTTTTGAAGAGATTTAGCTACAGGTGTTCCACTGCTCTGCCTTCCATGCAGTTGAACATATGTCTGACGTGCTATTTGGAACAAATCCTCTGACTCAGCTGTACCTCAGGCAGTTAGTGACTGCCTTCACTTGCCACAGTTCCTTAGAAATAAGGAGACACTGGTTTAAACATCTTGCATATAAAAAGGGAACACATTTTTCTTAAAGTGCATTGTTTATCTGTGTCAGCATCACTTTAGTATCATCAGCTCTCATCAGAAAGTTCATCCCTTTAGATGAGAGGAAATTCAGTGTCTATAATTAGAATTTCCTCCAAACTGACGTCAGTACAAAAAGTCATCAAATGCTTTTGATAATATGGGTGACTCTGTGTGTTAAATGTTTTTTTCAAATTCCTTGACTTTCCTCAAGGAAACAGTTAATTAAGTGGGATTGAGGACTTATATCTGATCAAGTTACCAAATTATATACTTTGTGTTTGGATTATGTGAGATGTGTACATCTGATTCATGTAAATAAGGAACGATTCTTGTATAGCCACAGGTTATACATAGTTTTTAATATCTTGCAAAATACATTGGGTGTACGTCCTGGTGGACCAGTGTGAGGGTCAATTGTTGCAGCGTTGAGGGGATTAGGGGAGTGCTCCCCACCTGCCTCCAAAGGCGAGGGGATGCAGAAGGAAGAGATGAAGCCAGAGGTCAGAATGCAAGAGCGAGTTTAATTCCAAAGCCAGGGGTTTTAAGGGGTCTGGCTAGGAGGGTGGTCAGAACACAGGAAGGGGAAGGGTCTCAGGTGGGCTAGCCAGTAGGGAAGAAGCTGAGGGCAACAATCCAATAGCATTAGGACAAAGGAGGGGCTAACTCTGAGACTCTGCCCATGTGCTCCAGCACATGGCAGGGAAACAAAAGAACTGGAACTACCACAATAATGCAGAAAAACGGGGTTGACTTCCTTTGCTAGGATGAGTCACCTCTGAGCTGCAGGGACAATAGAGGCAGCTGAGGAGGGTACTTAGAGAATGACTCATCCAGAAAGCATTCAGCCAGCAGAGATGCTCATCTTTAACAGTCGAGGAGTTTAAAAATTCAGCTTCTCTGGTGTTGTCTTTCTGCTTCATCATTAAAGCGTGTTTCTTCCATTCTTCATGTATGTATGGCAAGGCTTTGCGAATGAAGATCCAGGGAGGGCTCCATCCATGCTCTTCATCGGTGCTTTTTACAAGTGCGCTGATAAAAAGAGGATAGCAGATAGCACCCTCGAGCCTGCGCAATGGATTTTTTTTAGGTGAGACACAGCACATGCAGAGCTGGACCCACCCTTTAGTCCTAAGGTTCATCTGCCAGGGCCTAGCAAGCTTGGACGCTGGCAGCGAAGTCCTTAGGATGGAGGTTTTATTAGAGTGTCCTTCTCTTAGATGGAAGGCCTTACAGGGCTCAGGTTTGGAATCAGAGTTGTCCTTCTCCTAGGATGACTGCCAGAAGGCTAATGAGCTCATCCTACCCATACGAGGATTATAGGAACATGGGTTTCACTACCCACATTTTACTGTGGGTAATGAGTTTAATGCTCCCACTGTTGTCAGCACAGTTATCGCACCAGGGGCCACAGAAGACCCCAAGTGATTTTCAGACTGTTCCTGTCCATTCTTCATAATTTGGTGTGTTTCCCACAGACCAGCTCAAACCAGTTTTGGTTGCTGGCCACATCGTGTTGTGGAGGAGGATGTCTGGGGTGCCTGAGCAGAGGACTGAGGTCATCTAGGGGGCAGGCACGGAAAATTACTGACTCCATATCACTCAGAAGATGAAGAGAGCATGCGTCGAAGAGAACATGCCCATTTATGAATATGTACTAATACAGAGAATATAAACTGAAAGCGAAAGCTGTACTGCATGTGTTGTTGGTGGAGCACAAACTCCCCGCGCACCCAGCGCTGTTTGTTTGCCTTTATTCACTTAAATAAATTGAAATTGCTAGATTGTTTAGGATTTTATCCTTGGTCGTTTATCACAGATTAGTTAAGTGCTTTCCTCTTTATTGAGAAAAGTAATAAAAAATAGGCACACAATGAAGCTGTAGGCATGAGGAGTTTTGCAAGTTGTGGGGTTTTTTAGCATTAACAAAATGGATATCCCATATGAAAAAAGTAAGCTCCCATGGTCTGGAAATACACACACATAATTGGTAGCAAAATCTGAAAAGGTGTTGTGTCAACAGTAGCAGCTGACTAAAAGCCTTGTATGCTCAGTATCAATAATTACTACTTTCTCATTCCCTGCTACTGCTTTCCTAGACTCTTCTTGCCATACCATGAGTGTTTTCCAGCAGCATTATCAAAGTGTGCGTTCTGAGGCTTTTCTCTTTAATGCTTCTTGGGGTCTTGAGGAATTAGTTATAGCTTTTAAGTAAAAAGGCTTTGTTTATCCTTTATTACACCTTGCTCGGATAATTCACTAAATGTTCAGCCAACACATTATTACTGTAAGTCAGAATGTAAATTAGAGGCTGATGCACTTGCCTCATCAGCTTACAAATTAACCAGTTAATCAATTTTGGTGTGATATTTCCACATGGGGTTTGTGTTGCTGACTCACATATGCTCAATATCTTCTCCTTTCAACAACATGCAGAAGTGCAAATGAAGTTTGCTCCCTTGCTCCTAGCTGAGCATTTGCTGATCATGGCATTCCAAATCCATCAGTCAGTATATCTGCCTAATAAATATTATTGTCTTATTCCTTCTGTTTAGCTTTTTCCTGAGCATTACTTGAATACAAACCAGACAGTTATGCATGCATACTTGAAAGCTAATAGTGAAGACAGTGCTACAGGACTCTTCCTTATGTTAGTGAAGGGTAAAGTGAGCATGGAACTTCTGCTTATTTTGAAATAAAATATTTTTATTAAAAACCAGATAATTATAGAACACCTATTTTGATAGACTTGCAATATTGAATCAGAATTTTAAAGAAAATAATTTTACAGTTCAAAGATAAGCTTGAGGAAGATAAGGACAACTTCATAGGTCAACAGAAGTTTAAACCATTTCTGATGTCACAGAAATCCCACTGTTTTGTCTGTTTATACAGTGGTTGAAATAAATAGAAACAAGATTTTGTCCCTTATACTCTTTAGTCATTTCTGTTGTATTTTAGGGCAGACACAACCATTTTATAATGCAAATCTCCGTGAACTGTTTTATTTTCAAAAAAGTACACAACTAGTTTTGAATTGTCTTTGGCACATTTCTGTGGTGTTCCACTTACTATTTTTGTTTCCTGAAAAATTATAGTGTTCTTTGCCTTTGGACAAAGTTTTACAAAACTGATAGATCTAAAATTTAATAGAGTGAGGCCTCACCCATGCTATATAGCTAACCATTCAACTTTTCCTTTTAAGTGTTGATTGTTGTCTGTGTCCTTATTTAATCTTGAATTCTGTCAACAAAATCTTGGATGTGGCATAACCTAAGAGAGAAAGGCAAACCTCCCCCTTTCTTCAGTGATTTCTTTTGCTATGGCTCTAGGAATCTTAGCAAAATGGGAGTCCAGGCAAGCTTTATCAAGCATCGTATTATATGTACATCATTACGGTCAGGTTGTGGGCATGTTGTTTGGTTTTGGGGGTATGTGTTTGGTTGGTTGTTATTTTAAGCAAGTCATCAGTTCCTCAAGACTCCTGTAGGCATCTTTCCATTCCTAAGTGTCTAGGTAACATTATGAAAGTAAAAAAAGAAACTCAAAATGAGCCATTATGAAAAGAATCATATGGTAGCCCCTTTGAGTAACTGTGTTGGCTTTCAGCAATGGAAGTGTTTAATCAGTTGGCATGTTAATCCTTTCCGTTGTTCTTAAAACCTTTCTGTGCCATGCTCGCTTGCCAGTTAAAGTCACTTTAATTTTCATACCTGCTGTGTCTATATTAAAATCTGGATGTAAGTCTTATCTCTAAGGACTAAATTTGAGGTCTTCAGCTGGCAGCATGTTTAACCTTTTCCTTTTCTCCTTCCCTCTCCCCTACTCTGTATCTCTATTCTGCTTTAGAAATATCACCTGTATCTTAGCCCACTTCTGAAAATGCACAGCTCTGGCTGCACGCAAAGTAACTGGCAATATGTTTTTGTCAAACCCTTCTACTTTTTCTTAGTCCAGAAAAATAATTCTGCATTACCTCAGTCTGTGGCAGAAAGGGAAAGAGCAAGGGACAATGGAATTGTGAATTCCTGTAGATACCCAGGGAATGCAGAAACAATATTTATGTAGGAAGCAAATAATCCAGGAAGAAAGTGAAGTTTCTGCTGTTGTTTTGAAGATGGGAAGTTAGGAACATCTTCCACTAGATCAGTTTGCTCAGAGCCCATCCAACCTGACCTTTAATGTTTCCAGGGGTGGGGCTTCTGTCACCTCTCCAGGCAACTTGTTCATAAAAAGATCATCCTCATTGTAAAAAATTTCTTCCTAAATAGCAACACCAGGATAAAAATAAATGAGGTAGAAAAGTCATGAAGTCATCCTAGGTAGCTTGTGAAACTTTCAAAGTATACACAGAAAAGGATTATTTTAACATCCTTGCTTCTCCCTCAAGGTGTGACCAAAACCTGATCTTGAAACCAGTTATGTATTGAGAGTTCAAGTGACAGTGAGGTGGTAACAGCATTAGTTTTTGACTCATGAAGTTCAGCTTTGAATTGTGTTCAATTAAATAGTAAATTCTACATTCACATGAACATTCACACACTCTTTTTTGGTAGCCATCAAATAGTTTTGAGGCCATACTGACTCTGAAAAGGTGTACGGAAGCTGTATAGTGATCAGGTTTGGTTTTTTATTCATCCCTTCTTGTTTGCAGACTTTTAGGTCTGAAAACACATCGTGTTTTCTGAATGGACTTAGCTAAGAGAAGGCTGGGAAGCTGTAGCTATTTCGAAAAGCGTGAAGGTAGTGAGTAAGTTGAATGTGAGTAAGTTGAATGCTGTAGTTGTTCACCAAAATTCATTAGACTTGAACTATCTGGCAGTCACTGTAACTAGTAGATTAATTTAAAATAGATCAAGTGTTTAAGTAGCAGATTGTGAACTGCTGCTGCTTCAGGAGTTCTGGAGGCAAAGAGTATCAGCAGGTTTGGAAAGGTGTTAGACAAATTGATATGCAACAAGCCCATAAATAAATAGCCACAGGAACAACTGGGGATGTATCTTCAACATCCTTACTGTTACCAGTGTTGATTCTGTGGAAGTACAAGGGGAACAGATTGCAAAAAAAGAACCAGGCTTGTGTGCTCTTCCTAGGTGGCATATTCTGTTACAAAATGTGGGGCTTATACAGAAGATCATTTCTTGTATTTGCTGTTTCCCTATTTGTTTGATTTACTCTTTATTTGTAAAGAATCACTTTTCCCATACAGATTACAGTTTTATTTTTATATGAGCTATCCAGAACAACGATAGATATAATTTTTCTTTCATATTTTACAGTGAATAACCCTATACCTTCCAACCTGAAGTCAGAAACTAAAAAGGCAGCTAAAATATTACGAGAGTTTACAGAAATAACTTCCAGAAATGGACCTGATAAAATCATACCTTGTGAGTAAAGAAAGTGTTTTGATTCAGCTAAAATCTGCAGCATTCCCCTGTGTTGCAGTTGTCCTCTCTTTACCAATTCCCTCTGTTTTCATTGACCCTAACTTAGAGGAATGAAGATCTGGGGTACCGTAACTTCTGTGAACACATTTTTTGAAGAGGTCCAGTTTGCTGTATTCTGGGCAGACATTACTTACTGGGATAGATCTGTTGTATGTTTACAACGGCAGAGCATCTGCACAGGAAGGCTTCCCTCTGGGGAAAATGTACTGTCTCATGTTCACTCTATGAATGTCTTTTCTTAAGGGAGAATCTGGAATAGTAGGTCTAGTTCTTGAATATTTGTGTTTATTAAAATTAGCTAAATGAAAATAAGTTGAAGAAAAGAGATCAGGGTACATTTCTCCTTTGCTACTGATTAAAAGCACTCTTATTTGCTGCTATCCTCTTTATTTTTTGTTAATTGTTATTCTGTGTTTTTCCTAGTGTCTTCCTTCATCTGGTGTTGCTGGTTGTTGCTTTGAATTTATAACTATTATCTTCCAGAAGGTCTGTAATAAGACTTGGAGGATGATGATACTTTATCTGCCACAAACACTGCCTAATGTTATAAGCTGATTAGACTACTGTATGTCACTGTGATTTAAATTCAGACTGCTCTTCTCCAGAAATCTGTAGAGACATGGATGTCAGCAATTCACTACCTCTTTATTTTGCTAAGTGTACTCATACACACTGTTTGTGGCAACAAACTTAATTCTGTATGAGCTAACTAGGATAGGTGAAGCAGTTGCGACTAATGTGACCTGTGACTAGCTTTGTGGTTGGCTGTGGAGCAAAGCCATCCATCATTATCAGTTCAGCTTTTTTGCAGTTTTCTATCAGCTTTTGCTTCAATTATTTGACTCTCTGTGTTCAAAATTCTTAGATGTAGGGGTTTATTTTTGCCTTCTCTTAGAACTTCTCTTGCAAGATCTTGAATAAATAATTTTGCTGTTTCAGCTCATGTAATAGCTAAAGCCAAAGGCCTTGCAGTTTTATCTGTTATCAAAGCTGGATTTTTGGTGACTGCTCGAGGAGGAAGTGGAATTGTATTAGCTCGTCTTCCTAATGGGAGTAAGTGGATATTTTCCTTTTGTATTTACTGGAATAATTAAAAGAAAAAAAAAAGTATTTTTTTCTTCATTATTTCTTTTCATAGCATAAAACATGAGGTGTGTGAGGAGTCACGCCAGTAGGTGACAGTTTGGTTTGAAAACTGTTTTCAAAATTTTGTACCTACTTTTTACTAGATGTATTTATGCTTTCAGTATATCTGTAGAAAAGGATGAATTATAAAAGCATCTAATTTAAAATTTACTATAAGAATGAATTGCATCCAGTTACAGGCAACTATATGACAAACAATTTGTAACAAAGGTATGTTTAGATTATGAGGGTTTGCATTTATTAAATAACTTCCTGGGGGATAAAACAGTATAGTTATGTGATTCCATTGTAGTGCTGTTGAACATAGCTTTAAATAGAGATTTTGTTAGCTGTTTTTAACTTTAATAATAGAATGAGTATTACATATAACATATGGTAAAAATCCTATTAATTTTCTTGTTTTGCATGACAGCCTGGTCTGCTCCTTCTGCAATAGGAATTGCTGGCCTTGGTGGTGGATTTGAAATTGGAATTGAGGTATAATTTTGCATTTGAAATAATTGTTAACTTTTTTGGCAAGAAATTAAAATGCATTGACAAAGATGTAGATGTTAGTGAGATAGTAGAATCTATTTTTCTGTGTAAGGAAGCTGTTACAAAATTGATTTGTACAAGACAAAATAGGGGGTTTGATCCTCTCAATCTGATTGATTGGAGATATCTAAATGAAAAGAAATGACATTACAGCTGTTTCCACAGTTCCTTACTTCTAGCAGACTGAATTTTTCTCTTATGGAAAGCTTCCTGTTAGTGTTCATATTGAAGCCAACTGGAGTTAATTAGAAATATCCTGTATTTAATACCATATCAAGTGCTTTGTTGAAGAGCACAAGGATTCTATCTGGCAAGAAACAGTGAAAGGAATTGAAGATGGAGGAAAATGGAGCCTAGTTAATATTACTATACTTCATGCATTTCTCACTCAAACTTGTGATTACTGACATCAATCTTCGGTTTGTGAGTACCAAAGCTGATGATAACTCCTCTGAAGGAATGCTACAGCAAACAACATAGTTTCCATCCAGCAGAAATGGTTAAGTAAGGGGCTCTCAACGTGTTTAGAGAACTCTGAACCCTGACAGCCTCTGCTTCCCATCTTTTCTTCTTCACAGCACCTTCACCCTTGTTTGTTTCCATATTTCCTCCTCTTTCCCATCCTAGACTCCAGTCCTATCCTTCTCTTTTCTTTCTGTTTAGCTTCTTTTCTGCTAATTCCCAAAGAAAATAAAAGTGACAGTATCCTGCCAACAGGATCTCTTCCTTACAGGCATACTGCTCTTCAGAAGAATCTATGCACAGCTGATCTGGGTGGTCCACGCCAGTCCCTGCTTTGTCTTCTACAAGTAACCAACTATCCCTGTCCTGACAGCCACTCAGACAGCACTCATGTAATGAGCAATGGATCAATATTTTTTTGTATCCTCATTGTTCACTGTGATCTCAGGCATTAGTGCTGTGCACTTTTTAAAGGATGCTGTGAATACGGATTAATTTTTGTAAGGATTTTTCTTTGGCTTTCATGACTACAGGATCTGAATGCATTACAAAACACTGAGCTTGAGCTGCAGGATTTGGTGGAGTTTTTTTTTGCTTTTATGACAATGAAACAGACTCTTCACATGCTTTGATTAATCTATGAAACTTTTCCTTTAATCTTCTCTATCTGATATTTTAGATAATGTAACCATTTACTATTGATACTTGCTCAAATAATTTCAATACAGAAGCTATTTCTGAGTGGATATTTTTCTGAGCAGTATTGTGTCCTTCATTTGAAATTTTAGTCAGCCTACAAAATACTGTTTCCTTGCTGGCACTGTTATGCCTGTATTTATTTCTTCTAGAGAAGAGATGCTATTCAGAAATACCTAAGTGGCTTCAGGAGCCCAGAGTCCAATTTCAGCATTCTTTTGGTTATGTCTAAACTTAAACCTTGCAGAAGTTGGTTTAATTTGAATCTTGTAATAGAGATTATAGTTGACTTAGCTGTAGTGGTACTTACAGGTAGTTTTAAATGGTAAGAAGGAAATCACAGACTTCAGTAGTCATATGTCAAGACTTAGGGCTAGGCCAGCTCCTAGGTGAGTGACAGATGCTCTTTAGTAACCCCTCTCCCTTCTCAAAGGGGAAGAAAAAGGAAATGAGGGAGAGAGACTTAGGAATTGGAAAATGAAACTAGAACAGCTTTAATGAAAATAACAACAATGAAATGAATGATATACAAATATATACAATAATAATATCACAGAATCACAGAATATTCATGGTTGGAAAGGACTTCTCAGATCACCAAGTCCAACCAAAGAAACAAACAAAAGAAAAAACCAACCCCCTCCCCCCCTAAAAAACCCACTAAAACAAAAAAACAAACAAAAACCTGCCCTCCTTAGGGCATGTCCTGGAGCACCATGTCTACACGTTTCTTAAACACCTCTAGGGATGGTCACTCAACAGCCTCCCTGGGAAGGCTGTTCCAGTGCCTCACCACTCTTTCTGTAAAGAATTTCTTCCTACTATCCAATCTAACCCAGCCCGCCGTAACTTCATACTTCATACCCTCTGGTTCTGTCATTAGTTACTAAGGAGAGGAGGCAAACACCCACCTCTGTACACCCTCCTTTCAGGTTGTTGTAGAGGGCAATGAGGTCCCCCCTCAGCCTCCTCTTCTCCAAACTAAACATGCCCAGCTCCCTCAGCCTCTCCTCATAAACTTGTTCTCTAAACCCCTCACAAGCTTTGTAGCTCTCCTCTGGACACATTCCAGCATCTCAATGTCTTTCCTATAGTACTCCAGATGAGGCCTCACAAGTGCTGAGTACAAGGGCACAATAACCATCCTTCTCCTCCTGACCACACTATTCCTGATACAAGCCAGGTTCCTGCTGGCCTTCTTGGCCACCTGGGCACACTGCTGGCTCATATTCAGCCAGCTGTCCACCAGTACCCCCAGATCCTTTTCTGCTGGACAGCTTTCCAGCCACTCATCCCCAAACCTGTAGTGTTGCCTGGGGTTGTTTTGACCCAAGTGTAGGACACGGCACTTGACCTTATTGAACCTCATACAATTGGAACTCTGCCCCTCCCAATTGCAATTACATCACCATCACCACTTTGGGCAAGCGCTAAAGAGACTGAGGTGAAAAGTAAAATCACTGAACAGGATTAGTTTTGTTCTAACTCAATGAGGGCATCGTAGTAAACAACCTAGTATCTCAAAGACCAATTTTAACATTCATCTAAATGTTTTCTTTGAAGGTTTCTTCACTATAAATTCATTTGGATTTAGCTGTGGATTTATCCTCTTTATGGGCAGAAGGAGGTAGCAGCTTCCTGAAACCTGAAAAGGTTCTCTTGCCATCCCTGGATGATTCAGAAACTACTCATGTCAGCCATATTCTGTTTGAGATGGGGTAGAGGTTACCAGGGCACTAAAAACAAAGGCCTTTCTTAACGCTGTGTGTAATACTTCTGGGCCAACCTTGTTTTGCAAATAATCTGGTATTTCCTCTTGTATTCCCTGCTATCACTATTTGGATTTGGGGGTAAGTTGAAAGTTTTTTTCTGAACCTAGCTTTCAGTCAAGTCCATCAGATAAAAGACCAGGCACACTAATCCTTGGGTAGTCAATGTATCTGTTGCTGTGTCTCACTTAAAAAAAATCCATTGCACAGGCTTGAGGGAGCTATCCACTATCCTCTTTTTATCAGCATGCTTGTAAAAGGCGCTGATGAGGAGCGTGGATGGAGCCCTCCCTGGATCTTCGTTCACGAAGCCTAGCCTTACAATGTATCTGTTGAAAAGCGAATCCATCACAAAAAGCTACAAAAAGTAATCTTCTTGGTTGAACAGGCAGGTATTGCTGCCAGTATTTGGGTTTTAATACATGTAGTATGTTTACTGAGCTTTCAGGTAGGATAGTGTGATCTTTATGGGATCATGCATGTGTTTGAAAGACTTTTTCCTTCTTCAAAATGCTTTGTATTTTGGGAAAAGAGCTGTAGGAGACTTTTCTTGAAATTTGTTAAATCAAAGAGATTTACAGTTTTACAGTACTGATAGGCATCAACTTAAGTAGTAATAGAAGTTCTTTTTGTCTCACAATCCGGGCAAATAAAATCTTTCAAAAATAATGATTTTCTTATATTGTTTTCAATTTTGCATTTGAATATTTCAAAAATACTTTGTTAGCTCTTCAGTTAATTGGTTTAGTAATTTCTTGAAGAAACTGGCTATGTCTCATATATTCCAATACTTAAAAATTAAATATTAATTCATATATATATATACATTTTTTAGTATACTAAACCCCATTTTTTTGTCAAGAAAATAAAATCTCATCAGTTATAGTATCCTTTTTGTTTTTTATTCTTTGGACAGTAATTTTTGTTTACTAAGTTTTGTCTTACTGTTATTAATTCAATTAAGGAAGGATCAAAATTATTTTCTTAATTGCATCTCTCTTCACATATGAAAATGTATATTTGAAGATGAATATTTGTTTGCAAAAGCCATAGAAAAAGCAGTAAAAAAGCCATAGACAGCTATACAAAAAACCATAAACAGCTATAGCTGTTTCTGTTACAGCTGTTGTTTAGCACATACTGACCATATCAACACTTGGAGAAAAAAACAAATTTGATTTAAAAAGTAAATGAAATGATTTTTAATTTCAAAGCGCCTTGCAGAAAAAGTATCAACTTTGTTACGAAAAATGTTTCAAATGAGTCCTTTACAAGAAAGGAAGTAATTCTCTGAGAGACAGAGATTCTCACTTCAATTAAAACCTTGATAAATCTGGAGCTAATTTTCATTTGTGCAAGGGAATATCTTTGATACTGTCACCTCTTTTCCTTCAAAATGAAAGATACTTCTCCTGTGCCATTCTAACTTTCTTCTTAAAAAGCATAGTATTTTTATTTGATATTTTATAGGTTTCAGACTTAGTGATAATATTGAATCATGAAAGAGCAGTAGAAGCTTTTGCTAAAGGAGGGAATCTTACCCTTGGAGGAAATCTTACTGTGGCAATTGGACCTCTGGGGAGGTGAGTAAAACACTTTCCCAATATGGGGTGGAATTAAATATGGAAGATATTTTTTAAAGCTCTATGTAAACATTGATGTAGCTTTTTTTGATATGTTACAAAACAGCCTAGGCAACTTGTGTGTTGACTGGACCATTTTTCATTACTGTTAAATGCATTTATTGGTTGAAGGAAAGCATTCTGAGATTTTTGTCTCTTTTTGCAGGAGACTTACTGTCTGTGTTTAATCAAGAGCACAGATGCTACTGACTGAACTGTTATTAACCTATAAGTCTGTGTTTTCTGTCACCACAGATCTATTTCACAGTAACTAAAAAATAAACCAAATAATTTATATTAAACCTTAAGTGGTTAGTCGAGCTTACTTTGAAGGATGAGAGGATATAATCACAAAATAATTTAACTTGATAGGGACCTTACAAGATTGTGGATAACACCAAATCAAGGGTGTGCAGCCAATATATTTCAGTGTAGGGCCACCACATAGAGCAATGGACCTAGAGAGTATTAAAGGAAAGATTCAACAAGAAACATCATGAAATTAAACGTAAAAATGCGAATTTTTTCACCCTTGATTGGATTAACTCTGTACGGTTTTGTAGACAGAGCCCAGCTGGGTAGCTGCACTATTGAGAAGGTGGGCAACTATTACCTGGTGGACAGTAAGCTGAGCCAGCAGGACATCCTGACAGAAAAGGCAGAGAACAGGGTAGGGAGCTGCATCAACAGAGTTTTAACCAGTAGAAAAGGGAAGTGTTTGTTCTCCTTTGCTTGGCACTTCATAGACCACACCTAGAATACTGTGTGCAGTTTCAGCCTGCAATACAAGAAAGATGTTTATAAACTTGAGTGCATGCAGTGAGTGGCTACCAAGATGGCCAGGGACATGGATCATATGAATGGTGAGATTAGAGAAGCTTGGCTTATTTCAGCTGAAGGAGAGAAGACCTTGAAGTCTTCTAAGAGGCTGCATTCCCAACAGGGGATCACCAAGAAGACAGACCTCAATTTTTTTTACTGAGGTGCATGGCAAGACCCTGAGAGGTGGTAGTCATAAATTAGAACAAGGAAGGTTCTGACTATGAGAAAAAATTTTCAATGCAAATATTAGTGAGCACTAACAGAGGTTGCTCAAAGTTTTTTGTGGAATCTATATCTTGGAAGTCTTCAAAAACTGGCTAGACAAAGCCCAGAGCAACCTGATCTTAGTTTGCTTTTGATCCCTTTTGAGCAGTAGTTTGGACTTGGCTGACTACCTGAAGTATGTTCAAACCTAAAATATGTGATCCTGTGTAGGACAAAAATTGTAATCCTCCAGTTCTATTGAAGTCTGATAAGGCGTTAAAATATTTTGAACTGATTTGGGCACATAATCCTCCAGAAAAATGAGGGAGGATTTGGATATATTGAATAGAGTTCCCAGTAACCACAAACATAATCAGATCACTTTAAAATGTGATTAAAACATACGTTAATCATTTTCAGACTTTTGAATGCAAGAGGAGGTCTAATGTGGAGCATTCGCATGAGACAACATTGTTCTGTGATTCAGAGGAAACCTTATCAAACAACTTAATTACTTTGTACTGAGTCCTGTCTGAAGTCTAACCCACTTTAATTTATTCAATAGAATTTGTAAGAACAGAGGGAAGCGGAACTCCTGCTGACTTTCAGTAGGATTAAAATAAAAAGGCAATTGCTGTTTATGTTGCAAAACCATACTGAAGAATGTTAACGAAACATTTTCCTTCTAGAAACTTGGAAGGAGATGTTGCCCTGAGAAGCTCTGCTGCTGTCTATACATACTGCAAGTCCCGAGGATTGTTTGCAGGTGTATCTCTGGAAGGAACCTGTTTAATTGAAAGGAAAGAAACAAATCGCAAGTGAGTTCTCTTCAAATCTAGCCAGTTCAGTGAAGCCATACTGACAAAATAAACTAGAAGACATCGATTTTGGAAAAAGTTTTTCTGAGAGCCTACTGTGCTGAGGTTAATGTTTCTTGAGGAGTAAGATTTTCTTCAATTTAGATATCTTGCAGTGGATATTGAGATGATGCTGACGTTTAGAGATTAAGTATCTGTGGCGTGTTGACCTTGGCTATCTGCCAACCAAGCTGCTCTGTCACTCCCCCTCCTCAACAGAATGGGAGGAGAAAAAACATGATGACAGGCTCGTGGGATGAGGTAAAGACAGGAGGATCACTAACCAATTACTGTCTCAGTGAAAAAAGAAGTCAACTTGGGGAAATTAATTTAGTAAGAGAGTAGGATAATGAGAAATGAGAAATAAGAACAAATCTAAAATAAGACCTCCACCTTCCCCCACCCCTCCATCTTCCTGGACTCAGCTTCACTCCCAACTTCTGTATCTCCTCCTCTTGAGCAGTTCAGGGAGATGAAGGATGGGGATTGCGATCAGTTTATAACACTTCATCTCTGCTGCTCCTTCCTCCTCACACCCGTCCCCTGTTTCTGCATTGGGTCCCTCCTTCATGAGCTTCTCCAACATGGGTCCTTCCCACAGGCTGAGTTTCTTCATGAATTGCTCCAGCATGGATTCTTTCCATGATGTGTGGTCCTTCAGGAATGAACCACACTAGCATGTGTCCCCATGGGGTTACAGGCTCTGACAGTAAACCTGTGGCTGTGTTAGCTCCTTTCTGTGGGTCCACAGGTCCTGCCAGTAGCCTGCTCAGATGCAGGCTTTCCACAGGATCACAGGCCTCCTTTGGGCATCCACCTGCTCCAACATGGAGTCCTTCTTGGGCTGTAGGTGGATATCTGCTCCACCATTAACCTCCATGTGCTGCAGAGGAACAGCCTGCCTCGCCATGGTCTTCACCATGAGCTGCAGAGGAGTCTGCTCTGGCACCTGAGGCACTCCTCCTCCTCCTTTGTCTGCAGAGTTCTTTGCCTCACATATTGTCACTTATCTTTCAGTTGCTGTTCTGCAGCTTTTTTCTCCTTAAATATGTTATCACAGAGGCACTACCACCATTGCTGATGGGCTCCAGACAGCCAGCAAATCTGTCTTGCAGCTGTCTGGCATTGGCTCTACTGGACATAGGGGAAGCCTTGAGCAGCTTCTCACAGAAGCCACCCCTGCAGCCCCACCTCTTACCAAAACTGCTGTCTAAACCCAGAACAATATTGTAGTAGATAGGCATTGAGATATTTACTGCATAATGAGAAATATTCTTTTAGGCCACTTGAAACAAACAAACAAAAATACATTGTTTAGCATGTCACTGAATTAAAGAAAATGCTCACTTATGGAATGCTGCTTCCTTTGTGCAGCCTGTTACGTTTTAAATCCAAGGAACCTCTGAGTGTCTTGTACTTACGTGTTTTGTGTTTATGAAAACTTTTGATTCTGCTAATAGCAGAGGACTAACACTGATTTTAATGACAGCATGTCAGTAACTTTAAACTATTTTCATTCATAAAATTGAGTTTCCAGTGTTTTCATTAAGTTATTTTACTGATCATTAAGGATTCTATTACATTATTATGTATTGTATATTTTTTTCAGTTTGCTGTGTGATTGACTTTCAAATGGTCTAGCTGATACATACCACATGACCAGGAGCAACATATTGCTGGTGAAGAACGTTTTGAAATTCATTTGCTACCATTATCATACCAAATTTACAGTGTTGAACTAGTTCTGTCATTTCTTGAGGATGACCGATGGGAGAAACACAGGGCCAGGAACAGGAGTCAAACATTTGCACAAGATGAATTTACCTAGACATTGAAATGTAATGATGATCAAATACCCATCATCTTCTCTTTTGTATCAGGTTTTATGGGCAGGATATTCGTGCTAGTGCCATCTTGCTTGGTGATGTGCCTTTTCCTGCTCAAGCAGAAGATCTTTATGAAACTCTAGCATCCTTCACTGAAATATATGAAAACGAAGAGCAAAAAAATAATCCAGGAAAAGCTGTAAGAGAACAAAGCAGGGTTTGTGCACCTCTTTTCACAAAGGCTTTTTCTGTTCCTAGTCAGTGGTAATGTTGATGTTCATGTGGCATCCTTAACTTCTCTACTGGATGCTTAAATGTGTAACACATAGCAGAAACCGCATGTGAGTAATACATTCATTCAGGTATTTCCCTGGGGTGCTCTTCTGGACAAAAATGTTACTGGTTTTGCTTTGCATCCTCTAGAATAACAAATTACGTTCTTGTTTTTATGATAGTGCATAATCAAATCTGAGGTGATGATTTGAAAAGTTTATTCAACTGTTCCTAATCATGTTAATCTGCAAATAATGAGCATACCAAATTTTATATGTATAGTCTTCATTTTTATACTTTTTCTGTCTTCCATTTAAAAAATCAGATTTACTGTAGATGTTTCATCAGTTGATGTTACTGATAGACAATCCTGTACTTCCATCTTTGTTAAATCCATGGTGAATTACTTTACAGTCGTATATATCTATAGTTCTTTAGTGTGCTTCTCAAGTTCATACAATTTCAGTGGAGAGAGACAGTGGGAGTTTTTTCAGTATAATTTGACATACCTCTAGGCTCCAAACTTACAATCTACTTCCAGATGTGATGCAACTTTTTATAAAAATTTGTATATTTTAGGTAAATGACCCACCTGCTAGACCGTCATCAAGACCAGAGCCACCTAAACCCACTGTTAGACCAACACCACCAGGTTAAAAACATTTTTATAATGATTATCAAATTTTTTTCTCTATGTAAAACTAGAGTTTAATATAACATTAAAGCTAATGAATGTTATGCAATTACTATAGTAGTAGCAGTCTTTGTAAAAGCATTTTGTTAATTCTCTTCCTTGGGCAAATGCTGAAAGCATGTTGGGATAGTGCCACAAGTGATAAAGGGTAAAGTTTTTGTTTGTTTTATATTAACAAACCTTTTCTGTCTGACAGATTTGCTATAGAAACAGCATTTTGTATAGTTACATAAGTATGTAATAGTTCAAAGGAAATGTTCATGTTCATTGGGTATGTAGAAGCCCCATGGTGTAATGAACCTTCTTAGTAAAAAGAACAGTCCTTCTAGAAACTGCTAGTCCTACTTCTAGAAACTTTGGTTTCTAGAAAACTTTGTTTCTCTTTTAGGTTGTTACTATCTTTTAATAGGTAAAGGTCTCTGCAGTAGAGTTTTGACTCTGTAATAGTTTTTCTACCAAAGTGCTCTCATTGGAAGTTAGGCTTTAATGTACAGCTCTTATTATTAACTTGATGTTTTTTCTTTGGACAAGAATATAAAGCAAAACCCTTATCACTTGATTCTGTACTGCTTCTTAGATAACTGCAATCATTTTATAACTATTGAACATGTATGAGAAAAGCAGTACTTGAAATATTGCAATATGTCTTAGTATAAAATATAACTTAGTACTTTATTTGCTCTTTCAGCTAAAAAGAATACAAACAAACTTTATCCTGAACTTCCAAATGATTATGCCTCTGTGGGTAAGTGCTAAGCTTACATATATTTTATTAATGCAGGAATTTGAGAAGTCCTATATGTACTTTGGAAGATATCTAACAATATCTGTCCAAGCATATTTTTTCTTCACTGTCCATGTGTTAAAATGAGATTCAGGTCTTGTATCCTCTCCTGAAAATATTTCATAAATGTGAGTCTTATACCCTGGCTTTACATTCCAACAGTGATGTTGTTCTTCTGAACAGCAAAAGTTCTTTTTCTTTATTCAGTGTTTGAAAAATGCACTGAAAGTAGTAAAGCTGTTTTACATCATGAAACTAATTGAAGTGAAAAAGAAAGCTGATATAAAAATCTTGTGTCCAAGTCCTTATGCAAGGTACTCTATCTCCTGTTTTAATTAAAAAGTGTTTCCACAGGTCATGTCTGGTTGTGCTGGCATAAACACAGATTTCCACTGCAGTTATACACCTTGAGTTTTTTGTATTGAGTTAACTCCCCATTACACTACAAAGATACTACTTGTTCATTGTTCTGGTTCTCCTAAGTTTAAAGCAGTTTAAGCTGTAATAGGAGAATCTTGCTCTGTAGTATTTGCAGTGTAACTCTTGAACTGTGGGGGCCATCATCTAGAAACTTCTATAGGAGAAAATTTTATTATAGAAGTGGTTATGTTCACTTGGCTGCTACAGTGTTGTCTTGCAACAGGAATCTCATCTCTCACAGCTAAAAGACTGTTAGCTATTTCAAAGTCAGTGAAATAATTATTTCTCACATGAACATGTCCATTTGATAAATATTTTAATGGTCTCTGCTAGGATCAAAACCAAGATCAAGGCTTTTCATATGGCATATATACATATATGTGTAGTTTATATATGTGAATATGTACACACATTGTCGCATGCTGCATATACCACTTTAACATGCTGTTGCTGTATGTGTCTGTTGAGGGGACTGACATAAGAGGATCTTAAACTGAGCTGTTGATGTGACTTCTGCAGATCAGAGACTTCCTGAAAGTCAAAATTTGCTGTTGTGATGTAGGACTTTTACCAGGAGAAGAATGATAACTCTAGTGATGTGTATTCAGTAGCTGTCATCCAAAAAGAAAGAAAAACTTGTCTTTTAGCCATTATGAGAAGACTTTCCCCGTTGTAAAAAAGCCCCAACTAACTGAGATTTCTGAATCACTGGGAAGAACTTGCACACATTTGCTATATAAAGGGAATGTTCAAGTGATAATGTAAAAATCTTCCAGAGCTATCTGTTGATGGCTTTCACAATTCTTTGAAACCAAAATGTAGATTCCATCAGTGTACTACTAAGGATTCCTAATGATTTCTAGAAATACACAAGCTTGTCTTTGGAATGTGAGAGGCAGTGGGATCTTGTGTAAATGACACTTCCTGCAAGAAATGTTGGCTCATGGTAAATTTTTGTTTACCGTATAAGCTTGGCATGGTATATTTTACTTTCTGTTGCAGATTGTTTTTCCATAGATAACCATTCAAATGCTGCCTGCATCCACAGAATTACCATATGTTTCTGAAGGCTAAAGAATTCTCTTATCACAGTAAAATCCAAGGTTTAAGTCAGTTGCCAATACCATAGCCTACATTGATGTTGATGGGAGGCTAAAAGAGTTGCAATCCCTTTCACATCAGTAACAAAGGGTGTATTAATGCTGGGTGGTGGAATAGAAGGAGCCTTAAGACCATACCTCCTGTCAATAATCTCTTCCTGCTTGTTTATAGTCTAGATGATTTCAAGAGAACTGCCTAGAAGCTATAGCTTGTACTAGCCAATCTTTATTGCAGGATTACTTACTATAATGGATGTTCTACAGTGCCCTGAAAAAAAGTTCAGTATTTTTCTGTCTTTCTAGTTTAAAAAAAACAAACAACAAAAACAAAACAAAAAAATAGATAACTAATAAAAGAATGCATGAATATAATCTTTTGGAAGCTACATTTTAGGTATAATTGCTAGGGAGGGACTAAGTTTTGGTACTGAACAACAAGCTTGTCTGTGTTGCCAGTAGCAAGGGCTTGCTTTTGTGCAGAGAGGAGGGAGGTTGTCATTGTGTTATGATATTTTGGTTTTGCAGCATTTACAGGAGTAGTAGAAAGGTTGAAACATTAATTCTCATTAGATGGAAGAAGACCTAGACTTGTGGATGAAACATGTTTAAATAATTCATATGGACTTGAATTATCTAGATAGGTAATGTAACATAACCTGTTTCAAATGCAAGAAGAAATATTAAATGAAAAATATGTTTTCATGAACTGATAATGTGATACTTGAACTCAGGTACAAGTAGCTTATTTTCATGTAACTGAGTAATACTTAAGGTAATGCATTTATTTGTAAAATGAGGTTCAGTAATGATTTAAAATGTTTCTAGAAACTTGGAAATATCACAAGCTTTATTTTAAAAAATAATAATTTGCAGAGACCTTTTATAGTTCTGGGGAAAAAAAACCAACAGCTGATACAGTTATTGTGAGTCAGTGAAATACACAGTTTCTTCCAGTAGTAGAGATTTTTCTCGAGACTTTTAAGATAATAAAATTATATATGCTTATAAGTATGAAAGTTCATGCCTTCTGCCTTACTAAAAATAGAGATCTGCAGCTTCATTTTTCTGCTTGTCCCGTCTATGTTGTACAATCTAATAAATGGACTGTTTGGTTATTCCAAGCTTTATTACCGTAATCTAGCTTTGTCTGGCTAGAAGTTTTCTGTAAAGTTCTGTACTACATCTGTAATATAAATGACCCATGATTCTGTAGTGGACTAATTGGGCATTGTAGACTTAGGAGAAGTTTATTTTATTAGGGCATTCTTTTTAGATACATTAGGTTGATAGTTTGTCACACTAGCATATCTAATCCTAGGTATTAGTTTTTCATTAGTGTTATGATTTCAAGTTATTTCTTCTTGGGGTTCTGCCATGGAGCAGCAACTAACCAAAAATGTAGGTAAATGGCTCCTTGACTTGCCTGTCTATCCTGCTAAAGTTTGCTGAATACTATACAAATTTGAAAATTGCAGAGGTCGTGGTTTCCCAGCTGAACTAGTAGCAGCAGGAGTAGTGCTCAGTAATGTTCTCCCTTTCAGAAATGTTTATGAACAAGGTAGTGAGTCTATGGGTAAGAAAAAAATGTTCATCCTAAACACAAAAGCAGGGTTTTTTTTATAACAGCGTAAGTATCTGGTCGTAATTTGGAGAAAGTAACAATGCTATTTGCATCTTTTATGCAGTCATAAGATTTGCTTAAGAAATTCGTAAGAACTTATGCCTGTAAAGCCTAAATATTCAAGGATTTTTTTTATCTTTTGGGGTTTTTTTTTAGATTTCTCTCAGAAATGATGGCTTTCTTACTTTTCACAAGTGCTTGAACTAAATATTTTTAAATTTATTTTTATCTTGGGTAAAATGTGTACTGCCTTATTTTGACTTCTGAAATGAATAAATTATCTATCTGGAGGCATTGATCTCTGAAGGCTGTTGTGCATAAAACCATCACGCACACATGATTACACAAAACTTCAAAAAAAACAAAAACCAAAAAAATCCAATGTGACTACTTTTTCAGCAGAAACTTTTCATTTTGAAAATAAGATGAAATATTAACAGATTGTTACTGCCTCATTAGGCATATATTTGTTTTCTTAATACTGAAAGAAGTACTATATCAAACCTACTGATGAAGACATGGAGGCAGATGAAAAGCTAAAAAAACCCTCCTTCCTTCAGTGAGGGTTTGTTTTTAAAAATTCATACCTTCCTATATGAATTTGTATGTAGCTTTTAGACAATGATAGTTGTTGTGGTTTTCTTCACTGTATTGGTGAGCCCTTTCCTGCCCAGAGCATTTTGTTTTTCTTCTTCTCTTGTTCCATGTGAGACACTTGTGCTGTAATCAAATCACTTTTTGATCTTCCTTGATCTTTGTTTTGATTGCTAAACAGATTGATGAGCTCTTTGCCATAATTAATTTTCTTTTTCCTCTCAAATTTTAAATAGTGCTACAAATAGCAAATTCTGTGAAATGAGATTACTGAGATCAATAAGATATGGGCTCCTAATAGCCATAATGAGTTTGGACTAAACTTCAGTCCTTACTTTTTTCTTTTTTTATGTATTTTTTATTTATTTTAACCTTCTTGTATATTGCTAGTCTATATTAAGACAACTCATGGTAGTACAATGAGGTTGTGGTAAACTTGATTTTTATTAGCTAAATCCCTGTCAGAGGTGCTGCTTTTCATGGTTATATTTCTCCAGGAATTGGGGTCTGACCCAGTTTCCAGTAATTTCACAGGTGATCTCAATGTTTCTTTCGGTAATCTACGAATGCTAAATGGTTCAGTAGATGTATGAAAACCTGTTTGCAGTGAGAGTTGCAGGACAGATTTTCATTCCTTCTAAAATGTATTTTGCCAAGGAAAGTTGAGAGTGTATATGTGAATTTGGTTTTCTGTTAGTGCATTATTGGGTTTTTTTGTAGCCAGCTAAAAATGTGTTAACTAAGCCAACGCAATGATATAGACCAAGAATTCGTAGGCTGTTTCTGAGGTAAAAAGCTTTATTTTTTCTTCTTAAAAAAAACACAACAAAACCCACAAAACCAGAACAAAATAGTTCTGTGAGGGCAGTATCATAATTTTTACTTGTGACTTCACCTTCTCTTTTGCTTACTTTACTTGCATGCTTGCTCTGCAGTTTGGTTCCATCTGACTTAATGATCTTGTTATTTTTAGAGCTACTACCCTGTAGGGTAATATTGATCAAATTCAAGGAAAAGACAAAATACAACCTGGAACATGGACACCATTCTAGCTGTCTCCACATCTCTCTGATTACATGTGCTGCTGACCTTGTTTAAACAGTGTAGTGAAACAATGGAATTTTTAGTTAGAGCTGGTGAAAGAGAGTATCACTCTTCTTGCAACTTCAGATAGGCTTGCTTTGCTAAATGTATATTGAAGCAATCACTTCATGTTTCTGATAATACTTCTCAGCTTAGTTTTAACAAAATAGTACTATTTTGGAAGAATTGAAATTTAAGTGGTAATCAAAAATACAGCTATGCAGTTCCATATTTAGAAATACCCACTTGCGAAAAGAATCTGAAAACTACACTAAAAAAAATGTGTCCAAATGTCTTGATAAGCAACTTTTGACTTCAGCATTTTTGTTATAATTAACACTAAACACTACAATAGTAAAGTAAAGTAAAAGTATTACATCAGTTTTGGAGACATTAAAATTCAGATATCTTAGTGGTCTCAGGATAACTTTTTCTCCTGGTATAATACCTGAATTTTTACTTTTCCTTTGTTGTCAGAAAACATATTCTTGAAGTTTGTCTTTCTAGAATATTATCAATATTGCAATTTCTGATTTTTCCTATCTGTTCTGAATCAAGATGATCTTAAACTGTAGTAAAAAAGAAGCAAAAGCTTTTAACTGTAAGATTAAGTTTTTCATACCATGTTATATACGTAGACCTGGAAGGGAGAAGGAATCCAAAACCTGATGTTTTTAAGGATGGAGGAAAACTCCACAGGTTCCCAGTGAGGGGAAAAATACTTTCTGCTTTTGAAATGGAAATTAAATCATCCATGATTTATTTCTGCCACTGAGACTCGCTGATGGTTCAGAAAAGTTGGCTTAGGTAATTTCTATAGGTGTTAGACTGTACACTTTTACAGTCTGTTCATTAAAGTGGGTATGAGAACTTTGAGATGAGTAGAATAACCTGCTCTGCCTGATGGAGTGCTAATAAAGGAAGCTGTTCTTTCAGCTGAATTTCCCATATTTTCCTGTGATATTTATGTTCCGTTACTCCTTGAAGACATGGAAGTTAACTGGTCAATGAAATTGTTCTCTCATTGTGTGTCTTCATGGGAAGTGGAGTAAGCATTTTTGATGGTGAATAAAAGATCCTGATTTGAATACTTAACTGAAAACTGGATAAAATAATTAAAATAAACTCATATAAAATCTGATATGTGCATATTCCTTTAGGTGCTATGGATTTATACTCTGTATTTGGAACTGAAAACAATCCCACTTTTTATTCTTAATGAATTATTCCTTTTCCAAGAAAGGCAGAGATTTTCTGTCATATAGAACTATTTCACATTGTAAACAAGAACCCTCATCAAGCTGTGCAGTAATCTGTTTCTTTTATACTATAATTTGAGAAAGAACTCTCGCAGATTAAAAACTGTGAAATCAATAGACAGCTCAGTGTGACTAATAGATACTTGGTTTAGAAAATTTTTACAAAGTGAGATATGTGATATATCTGTTATCCTTCATGACATTGCCTACTAATATAGTAAAAATGAAGAAGTTAACCCCCTGGAAAGTAACTAAAGTATTTCTTGTTTGTTTGGTTTTAAGAGTTTTAGCTAAGCTTGGTCTATGTTTGTGGTTTTTTGTGGCAGGCCTTATGTCATGTTTATATTTAGTTACTGGAAAAATAAAACATCCATCTGGTGGTCTCCCACAGTATTAATTTTCTTGCTATTATGAGCTCTTTCTTAATACTAACCAAACCCAGGAAATCCCAGGAAATTATTTTTGAGACTATTTTTATCCCTGATTCACTTTTACTAGGATTGTACTATTACTGTTGTCATTGTAGTAAGTCAGATAATCAAGCTGCTTATGGCTTATGTTGTGGCAAGCTGAGAGGAAAATATGTAGCACGCAGTACTTCACTGGTCATACTAAAACAAATATCTTACTGCATAACTCAAGATAAAACAAGCCACAGAGAGACTGAGGTCAGATATCCTAGGATAAAAGGATCATTCTGATTGATCATTGGGGTCATTCTGATATGTGCATGCATTTTTAGAGAGCTGTTATGCTAAATATCAGGCACAGTCTGAAAATCACTTGTGGTCTCCTGTGGCCCCTGGTGCGTTAACTGTGCTGACAGCAGAGGGAGCATTAAACTCATTGCCCCCGGTAAAGTGTGGGGAGTGAAACCCATGTTCCTATAATCCTTGTATGGGTAGGATGAGCTCATTAGCCTTCTGGCAGTCATCCTAGGAGAGGAACAACTCTGATTCCAAACCCGGGCAGATGGAGGTCGTTTAGCCCTGTAAGGCCTTCCATCTAAGAGGTTAAACCTCCATCCTAAGGACTTCTCTGCCAGCGTCCAAGCTTGCTAGGCCCTGGCAGATGAACCTTAGGACTAAAGGGTGGGTCCAGCTCTGCACATGCTGTGTCTCACCTAAAAAAAATCCTTTGTGCAGGCTCAAGGGTGCTATCCGCTATCCACTTTTTATCAGCGCACTTGTAAAAAGCGCTGGTGTGGAGCATGGATGGAGCCCTCCCTGGATCTTCATTCACGAAGCCTAGCCATGATTGACTTGAGATGAAAAGCTGATCTAACAAATGGAGATTATTTTGCAGTAACAGTAGGGTGATACTTTACAGATCCATCTTTATATCAGGGACAAGAAACTACACTACATCTGAAACTGCATGTTTGAGAATATTCTATGTTCCACGTGCTTTCCAACACTCCCCGTATCTCTGGTGAGAGGCACGAAGGAGAAGGGAGGAAATGCACACCTTTTCCTGGAAGGATACTGAACATCTACTTTATACTAAATGCTAAGGGAAGATTCTGATAATACTTTCCTTTCTTTGGGAATTCATTAGTTTTTACCCTCATGGAATAACCGCTTTAAATATATTTTTTCCATGAGCAGTAAAATTAAGGGTCATGGTTCCCCAAAAAGTGATGTGTTCTTTGCTCTGGAGGGATTTGGGGTCCTGCATCTACCTTGGTTGTGCTAGTTCAGCATTACATCATGTGGATCAGCCAGCTGGATATTGCTGATTGGACCAAGAAATTTATTCACCTTTTATAGAAAACTGTCAGTTCCTGAATAAGGAATAGGAGACCTCACAAAAATAAATCAATAAGGCAAACACTAATGTAAACTAAATTAGTATGACAAATAACTGTTCTGGAAATGGTGTAATAATGCCTTCTCACTTTTACAAAAAGATACAGTTTCAGGAAACTTCTTACCTTTTCTGTGATAGATCTGGTTAGGATTTCATTGAGGCTTCTCTGGTTATATTCCAGTTGGTTTCTCTTTCTTGTTAACAATTTTATTGCCATATTAGGTAATCTGCCCATACTCTTTTTTCTTAGTTGTTTGTTTCTTTAAGAAGTTCAACTGGAAATGACCTTATGGTTATGTAAATAAACTCTTATGGAAAGGAAGTGAGATATTATTAATTTGTTTATACACTGTGAGACTTGCACCCATCTTTTCCTTTCAGTGATACATGTTGGTGTTCTTAGCAGATCCTTTGCTGTTTAACAAGGAAGGTGTCAAAAGAAGATTAAAATAAGAAATAAGGAAAACTCTTCTGTGAGGGAAAAACTTGTTTTGGTACACAATTTCATGTATTAGTCCTTGCTGTAAGGTTCATACTCCTTTCACCAGTTCTGCCATTTATCAGCTGCTACAGAATGATAAAAAATAATTTGAGATCAGTGGTACAGCTAGGTGTGGGCCAGCAGAGAAAGTCTGGAAGTACCGTTAAGGGGAAAATATCTACCTTTGTATTTGCTGCACATTGGACAAACTGGAGCTGGTGACTGAATCCCATCTGCAAGCCATAATTTCCTCATATTTGAACTAAGCGGTAGTTTTTTAAAAAATGTAGTTACTATAAGCTTTTTCTTTTGGAGAAGACTCTCTACACCCAGTATTTCACTTGGCCTAAAAGCATACATAGCACTGTGTCATGTTCATAAAAGTATGAAGAATAATGTCAATGTGGCTCATAAATTTTAACTGAAAATTTCAGAAGTTTGCTGTTTCATTTCATGAACTTTATCCTGAGTGTGTACTTTTTGCCCAGGCTGATGTAATGAGTATTCAGCAATGGTTGGCTTGTGCTAGCCTGGGAAGCTTAATGTGAATGCAGGTTGGGTGATGGTGGCAGTTCAACATGCTTCATCCTCCAGAGGAGTTGCAAGTTACAAAGTTTGCACTGATCAGAACTAGAGGTTCAACAGTTTGTGCAGTTTACTTTGTGATCAAATGATACAGGATTGTGCCATGGAATACTGTAAGTGTAAGTACAATATGGGTCACCATTTAGCAGGGGAAGGGAACATACAGGCTAGGGGATGAGATGATGGAGAGCAGCCCTGCAGAAAAGGACTTGGGGNCTGATCCAGTTGGGGATGTCCCTGCCCACTGCAGGGGGTTGGACTAGATGACCTCCAGAGGTCCCTTCCAACCCAAACCATTCTATGATTCTATGATCTGTTGAGTACCTTTTGAATTTACAAGCTAATGAAACCTATGGTGTAGGAAAAGTTAATAATGACTATACTAGTGCTGTGGGAAAATATCTGTGGGAAAGCAGCTGGATTAAAAATGAACCAGCCAAAGACCTTGGGTAAAGATAAGGAGGGAGAACAACCATTACTTCATTAGCAGAAAAGGAAAACAACCCAGCTGGAGTAGCAGAAAAAGATAGAAGAATTAGCAGCTCTGTTAGCCAATACAAAGTTAACTTGCACTGCATGCTTAACCAATCTGTTTGTTCTGTTTGCTGTGTGAAAATAAGTTTGCACCAATCACTATCTGCGTGATTGCACAGAAAAGCTATAAAGGCTTGATCTTAGCACGAATAAACATCTTTCGCTTGATTCACATTGAATCATGTGGAGGCCGTTATGTTCTACCTTCTACATACTAGCGGTAGAGTAACAGCAATGAGAGTAAGTCGTTGTGGCAAGAATAAATTCTAGCATAGATTCCAACAGCCTCTGGATCCCTTATGTCAACTAAAGTTAACAAGAGTTTTCTATATATTGCAAGTGTTTGCATAATATAAATGTTATCATGAAAGTGATAACAGTTAAAATATGTAGGAAGTACTCACCAGCTTTTTATACAGAAAGTAGTTTCTGAATCTTTTTTAATGACTTTGAACTTCTCTCTGCTTTTCATCTGAATTTATTAGCAAGATTAAATCAGTTTTGTCTTATGTTTTCCTGTTCTTTAGCTAAAATAATTTTCTGTCTTATTGCTTTATGGTAGTCGCCTCTTTCATCTGAGTTTTATTCTTTGAAGCTCATTTTCATTCACAGAATCATTAAGGTTGGAAGAGACCTCTAATCATCTACCAATCGCCACCATGCTCACTAAACCATGTCCCTAAGGGACATGCCTGAGGGTGCACTCAATCCCTACATCCAGATCATTGGACAGAGTCGGCCCCAACACCGAGCCCTGGGAAACACCACTGGTGTCCAGCTGCCAACTAGAATGAGCCCCATTGACCACTACTCTCTACGCTCAGCCCTCCAGCCAGTTTCTTACCCAGCAAAGAGTAAACTTGTCTAAACCATGAGCTGCCAGCTTCTTCAGGAGAATGTGGTGGGAGACAGTGTCAAAGGCTTCACTAAAATCCAAATAAATAACATCTACAGCTTTCCGCTTGTCCACTAGGCACATTACCTCATCATAGGAAGACATCAAGTTAGTCATACAGGACCTGCCTCTCATGGGTTCTCAGGCCCAGAACCCATGTTGACTGGGCCTGATTCCTTGGTTGTCCCGGACTTGCTGTGTGATCACCTTCCAAATTATCTGCTCCATAATCTTCCCTGGTATCGATGTCAGGCTGACAGGCCTGTAGTTCCCTAGATCCTCCTTCTGACCCATCTTGTAGATGAGTGTCACATTGGCAAGTCTCCAGTCATCTGGAACCTCTCCAGTGAACCAGGACTGCTGAGAAATGAAAGAAAGTGGCATGGCGAACACCTCTGCCAGCTCCCTCCGTATCCTCAGATGGATCCCATTTGGCCTCATGGAGTTGTCTAATTGGAACAGCCAACTACTTCCTTCTGGATTACATGGACTTGAAAACAGGCTTTCTTTTCCTAGTCATCCTATTCCTCATCCAGTTTTAAACATCGGTGATGTAGCTTGTCAACAGCACTTCAGACGAGGCCTTGTAGAATAATGTTATTTTGTATGTGATCGTATTTTGTATATCTTGTATTTCATGTGGGATGCCTCTTTGTCTCATCTGATTTAATTATTTTTAACAATTTTTTCTAACCAGTGCAGGGAAGTTTTTCTCCATGCAAGGCTGAAAAAAATTTTCTATCAATATTTCACAAAACATCACTCTAAGAAACTGGCAGGAACTCTGTAGAATTAAGTTGGAAGGGGTTGATTGGTTGATTGATTGATTTGTTTGGTTTGGTTTTGGTTTTTGTTGGTTGCCCTGTTGTTTTTTTTTTGAGTTTATAGTTTTATATTGAGTCAGCTGGCTTATATGCACATGTTTGAATTTGAGAAGTACCGTGCGGGGACAGCGTTTTCAGGTTGAGATTTTAACTCAGTATGTGTAGAGGTAACATGGAGAAGCTTGTCAGCATAATAAAAGATCCACAAATCAGTCCTAAATCATCAGTTTGACCTGTATAAAGCAGTGCTCAGTTCTCATTACTGTACTTTTCAGAATATGAAGGTTATGTTTAACATTGCATCTCAGCTTTTGCAGTATGATTTGAGCACAGGCATTATTTGCATTAGTGTAGTCTTGAACATAATAAAGCCCTTGACATTGATGTAGTTTATCTGACCATTTCAGTGTGAATGAAAATGTATATGTTTTTTGAAAAGACAGAAAAATCAAAAAGTAATACGCAAAAGAACTGTTATGAAATTGACTCTTGCAAGTAGGAGGTGGTTTTTTTATATCCTAAATAGCAAATACATCCACAGATGCTTGACAAAAAAGGCACTTCCTTAATGCAAAAGCTGAGTGTGCTGAAACAAAGATAGAAAGCATTCCATCAGCAGATGAAGATGACGAGCCAGCATGTTCCTTAGTAGGCCAGAAAATCAAAAAACAGTGAACTATGTTTCATACTGAATAAGCTTAATTTGCATAGTAACTTAAACTTTAAATATAGTCAGGTCTATTTCAACCACACGTTTTGTTTGCTAGATGTGACGCTGTAGTGACATAAGTTGGTGATACGGAAGCTGCTTTGAAATGATCCATTTCCAGCTTACGTGGAAAAGGTCAAAAATGCCTGAGCCTTTTCTGGGTTTTTTGCATCTGTTACAGAAGTGTGAATAGTACTTTCATTCCATGCATACAGATTTGCAGCTGATGATTAATTTCTTATCTGTGGAGGCTCTGGAGCAAAACTGAGGGTAGTGTACCTTGTACAGAACATCTGTTGCTGACTGCTTTGTACTGCTTTTAAAAACACGTATTAAACATGGGATAGTTTTTTTCCAGCCATCATCTTCTTGTTAGTGGAGAACATAGTTATTAAGTTATTCCAGAAATTGTTTTCTGATTTCAACGTTGAATTTAAAGACTTTGAGAATCTTAAGCTTTTTTTCACAGAGTAGAGAAAGACAAGTGGTTTTGCTTGCTTACCCAAAAAAAAGCCATAGTTAGTGGCAAAACAACAGCTAAGGCTAGAGATTAGTTGTTCTGAGTGTGACTTGCTGAGTATCATGTCTCATGACCTTTGATTAGATGAGAATTATTGAAGATTAATTGGATCAATAGTGACATATGACATACTTCAGGTATCTGTGCAGAAGGATTTATGCTTGCATCTTATTATAGCAGATTAATACCTGTAGATATAAAATGTTAAATCTACTGTGCATATTTAGGCCTTCTCAAACATCTGTTCAGTGAGATCAGTAAGTGGTTGTTTTTGCATGCTGAGGGTTTTTTGAGGTGAGTCTACATTTAAAAAACAAAATTAAAAAGGCCATTAAGTAAATTAGTCATTTATTGTGGATAGGACATTTGAGATTTCACTTGTAAGACTGAACAAACCACTTGGTTTGTAATTTGTCCAGAAACAACTAAAATGAAACTTCAAAGCAAGTATATGTTTGTTCTGCTCTAGAAGCCGATATAAAACCCTTTCTTCTTAGGTTGAAGACTGAGAGGTATGATCTAAGACTATGGAAAATGAAGCACATTAGATTGAAGAAAGAACTGATCTGTGTACTGGTGTGGCTAAATTATTTTCATAATTTAGTATTTACAGTACAGTTGGGCTACTATTTTTCTTCCTGAATAAGAGCTCCATGGAGACTTTTTTTCTAAGTAGGCATATTTTGTTGCCATACAGGGCCTGAAAAGTTAATTTCTTCAGAGAGACCCAGTGTGTAACATACTGCAGTATGCTTCTGCTTTACTCCCTTTTCCCCACTCCCTACTGGCTGATGTTTTACCTTGTAGAAAGAAAGCCATGACATGTTTTAGCTTACTGCCTTTTTTTCCTTTGTGTAATAACTCTTATGGCACTTCCTTTCATTCTTTCTCTGACTTTCCTTACTTCATCTGAAATCCTGAAACAGACCATTTGTCACTTTCCAAAGATGTTGCTGCTTTTAGGCCTGTGGCTGGGCAAAGTGAATGATAAAGCCTGAGAATAATAATAAACATGCAGTTATATTTTTTGTAGCATTATTTCTTTAAACTCTAGAATATCTTTTTCTGTGTTTTCAGAGGTATTCTGTGCATTTTTGACTTAACATAAATGAAATCGTTTCCATTGTTTTGTTTCTAATGACACAAGTTTAGTCACATGCATGCTTTCAGACAACTGAACAATCTCTAAGATTGTCTTTTAGAATATCAACAGTGTCTTCAATTGTTTCTTTATTCTAACTTATTAGAGTGCGACTCAGAATTATAATCAAAACCAAGTCATATCTTGAATTTAGAACTATTATTTATTCCTTACTTAGAAGCTATTACAAAATGTAGTAGTGAAGTAAGACATGAGATTCTGAAATGTGAAAACCCTCAGACTGAGCAACTTGCAGGAAACCGGTGAGTATGAATAATTAGCGGTTTCCTCAAAACTCTAGCCCTAAGCCTTACATCCTTCCTCCATGAATGCACTCTGAGTTCTTTTCCAGTGCTGCTTTAATTATCCCTAACACAGTTCACCTAAGAAGTCAAATTTCTATAGGCATAACTATAACAATAAAATAACATATAAGTTATTTTCATAGATACTATTTTACATAACAGTTCAAAAATAGATGTAAAATATAATGGAAACCAAAAGTGTGAATTTAGATATTGTAGAAGGTAGATTCTCTCCAGTATAACTTCAAGTACATAACCAAGACATTGTATTTTCCTCATTTTTGAAAAAGATGCTTTATCAGTGAAACTATTAGTAGTTTTAGCTTCATAATTCTTAGGGAAAAAGAGAGCTGCAGAATTAGCATTATATCAGACAACACGCCATCCAATTTCTCTCCATATTGGTGGTCTGGCACACAATTAGTGCTTTCATTTCATCCTGATTAATGCTATTCTTAACTGTTTTCTATCAGTTCCTTCAGTTCTGTCAGCCTTCTATTTCACCAACTCTGCATTTAATGGTAGAGTGTGAGAATTTGGTTATCTACGGGCCTCTTATGTGATGGTATTTACACAGTATTCACACTCACAATCATGTCTTAGCAGTTGATGTTGAGCAGATCATTTGGTGGGCATTAAAATCTCCTGTAAACTCTTCATTGTTGCTGGTGCCGACTATCATTTTTTTACTCAGAGATTTGTAGGTCCTTATAATTATTCTAGTTCTTCAGCCTACATTGGATACTTTCTTGAACTCTAAGTATGATCTTTCCAGACAAAAGCTCAGTAGTGGGTAAAAAAATAAGATTTCTGTCTGCTCACTGATAGTTACAGCTCTCATCCTAAACCCATGAGCAATACCCAAGGCTTTCAATGACTGAACTTTGTACTAGACATAGTAAACCCTTTTGATACTTGATATATTTGTTTTTAAAAGCATAGATGTTTGCATGTGCCTAGATCCATTAGTTGTTTTCCATTGTTTGGTCTGTTTATTGGTTTTCTCTTGCTTCTGCTGCATAAACAGGGTTCACGTGGTTGCTTAGTTTTCTAGGTCTCCATTTAAACAATGAGAATTCTATTACATGTTTTCTGTAAACTGACACTTTTTGGTGGAGCTTTTATGTCAGCACTATACATTTTCTGTCATCTCTGATGCTGGAAACATTTTGTGTGGCAGTTTCAGTCACTTCTGTCTACTTATTTACAAAGAAAGCAAAATTTAGTATGTTGAATGTGTTACTCATTCAGATTGATTTTTAAATAACAAAAACTATAGCCGTGCATTCTAAAGCTTGCACCAAAAAAGTTGAGTAAGATAGAGAGACTATTCAGTTTCAAGGAGAAATATGTCCACCTAGACAATCACATTTTCATATGGTATGTTGCATCTTAATAGAAGCAATGTTACAACATGTCAATTTCAAAAGAAACCAGAGCCAGGACTTCTTTTTTGCAAGCTCTCTAATATGGTTTAGATGAACCCAAAACCAACAGTAATAGTTTGTATTTGTTCACTTCTAGTTTTTATCTTAGGTGCGCACTACCCACAAAATTATGCCAGCTCTTTAATTGCTGTCAGTTACTGAGTTTTACTAAGTGGATCTTTAGCAATCTCACCACAAACCACAAGCACATGAAACTTATTTCAGTTTTATTGCTGGGTCAATGGATAAAACCAGCACTTTACTGTTTTTTACTCTTACTGAAGAGTGCAAACTCTTCAGCATCAGACATCCAGTAGCTAGGGAATATATACATCTATGCCAGTAAAAGTAAATTGAGGATCTGCTGCTGGACTGCACTATTCTGTCTTTCAGCTTAGATTTAGTTTCTGAAAGCATAATAAGCTGAACACAGTATGATGTAAGATACCTGTTCTCTAAAAACCAGTCTTAGAATCAGACTGTGGGTTAACTATGTGTTGTGAGACTCAAGGGCAGGGGAAATGGCCAGCCTGGTTGAATAGGGAGATTTTGATGGGACTTAGGAAGAAAAGGAGGGTTTACCACCTCTGGAAGAAGGGCCAGGCAACTCAGGAGGAGTACAGAGATCTTGTCAGGTTATACAGAGAGAAAATTAGGAAGGCAAAAGCCCAGCTGGAACTCAACTTGGCCACTGACATAAACGACAACAAAAAAAAGTTTCCGCAAATACATCAACAAAAAGAGATCCAGAGAGAATCTCCATCCCTTACTGGGGGGGGGGGGGAAACACACGACATTGTAACCAAGGACAAGGAAAAGGCTGAGTTACTTAATGTTGTCTTTGCCTCTGTCTTTAATGGGCGGACCAACTGCTCCCAGGGTGTTCAGTTTCCTGAGCTTGAAGACAAGGATGGAGAACAGTACAACCCTCACATAATCTAGGAAGAAGTAGTTTACGATCTGCTTCTGCACCTAGATACTCATAAGTCTATGGGGCCAGATGGCATTCACCCAAGAGTACTTAGGGAGCTGGCAAAAGAGCTCACCAAGCCTCTCAATCATTTTTCAACAGTCCTGGTCAACAGGAGAGGTAGCAGATGACTGGAGGGTGGCTAATGTGACACCTATCTACAAGAAGGGCCGGAAGGAGGATCCAGGAAACGAAAGGCCTGTCGGTCTGACTTCAGTACCAGGAAAGATTGNCAACTCAGGAGGAGTACAGAGATCTTGTCAGGTTATACAGAGAGAAAATTAGGAAGGCAAAAGCCCAGCTGGAACTCAACTTGGCCACTGACATAAACGACAACAAAAAAAAGTTTCCGCAAATACATCAACAAAAAGAGATCCAGAG
>VWZO01013838.1:0-48740 GCA_013396975.1 Bucco capensis | reverse complement strand
ATTCCAGTCATGACAGTCATCCCACCACATTTCTGTGATAACAACTACATCATAGCTATCCTGCTGCACAATGGCCTCCAGCTCGTCCTGCTTATTGCCCATGCTACGTGCATTACTGTAGATGCACTTGATCTGGGCTATTGATTTCACTCCCATCCTTTGCCCTTTATTCCTAGTCTCATTACTGGTGGGCCAGGTTATATTTCTTTCCCCTTTCAATTCTGGTTTCCCGGCCATTTCCGTGCTTACTAACATACTAGTTATCCCTGTGCTACTATTGTTCACTGTGCCACTGTTAATTACATTGAGTATGACAGCAGGCTGAAGGCTGTCCTTAGGCTCATCTCTAGTGAGGCTGGTTTTATCCCCTACCCCCTTTGAGCCTAGATTAAAGCCCTTTCAACAAGCCCTGCCAACTCCTCTGCAAGGATCCTTTTCTCCTCTGAGACAGATGTAATCCATCTGCTGCCAGCAGGCCAGGTGCCATATAAACTTCTCCATGTTCAAAGAACCCAAAATTCAAACAGTGGCACCAGCTCCTAAGCCACGTGTTAATCAGGTGAGTTTTCCACCCTCTCCTCATGGGTCAGTACTGGGTCCAGTCTTGTTCAACATCTTCATCAATGGCCTGGATGGAGGGATTGAGTGTATCCTCAGCAAATAGAAAGGTGAAAAATCGTCAGGGAGACTAAGCAACAGATAGACTGGTGGAGCCAAACTCTGCCCTCCCTGAGAAAGAAACAGAAGCATCTACCAGAAAAATGATTCAGTGAATGGACTTGCTTCTGTTCATAGACTTTACAAACTAGAAGGATACTGGGCACCACTGAGACCCTAACAGTGATGCAATTTAATTTTACATCATACATTGTTTCTCTTATTGTCTATAATCAATATGTGGAATTCACCCAGACAGATTTTTTTTAAAGACTGAGATCATTCCTCTACCTGACAATCAACAGATTCACATGCATAGATGGGGTTTCAGGACAACAACATATGCTTTCTCACACAGTTAAAGAGCTGTTTCAAAGGTAATTGACATATTCACTATGACTGGGTGATAGAGACATCTGTAAGGAATTTGTAAGTCCAAGGATAGTCTTTGAAATCAGCTGGGAGAAAAAGAAAGGATGTCAAAGGACAGGATCTGGCAATGCTGTGGTATCTTGGAGTGAATGGGCATTGGACAAAGGCAGGAGTGGAGTGGGGCTCTGTGGGGCTCTGAGCCTCTCAGAGCCTTTCCTCTGAGGATTAACAAAAAGTGGAATAAACCCTCCAAAACCAGTACTTTTTCTGAGGATCCTTGAACCAGTCTTGCCAGATTGCTTACTCATCTCAGTATCTGCTGGGAAAGCTGTTTCTTGTGTCAGACTCAATATCTGTTTGATGTTTGTCCAAATTTCTCTATGCCTTCTCATGAAAACACTTCTGCAGATTGTAATAGTTTGTCTTGAGCAAGACTATATAAAATACATAAAGTAAATATTTATAAAGTAAATAGTTTTGGTGTGCACTATACCTTGGTGTGGAACTGATGTCTACTCTTCAGTTTCAAAATCTCTTTTTGGTTATTTTATCTTTGACACAGGTTGGGCTCTGACCACCATATTAGCTAAATAATGGGTCAGAAATGAGTCAGGTGTCAATTTGCTGATAATGCTACCACCATGAAGATTTAAGCATTTCCAAGACTAAGGAGTGTGCCTGTGTATCTTTTAAAGAATATGGCAGAGTTTGACTCATTCACTGTTGTATGTGGGAGCTCTAGTAAAGGAAGAGCCTGAACTCATCTTCCAAGTTTATGCCAAGAGCACAACTCTCTAGTCTTTTGAAGATTTTCATCACAGAATCATTTAAATCGTAATAGCTAGCAGATATTTCAACAGGATAAAATAGTGCTTTTGAATTGATTTGAGGCAGTAGAGAAATGAAAGGAAGGACTGCACTTTCCTGCAGGTATCAGAGTCTAGAGATCTGGTATTTCTGGAAGTCACAGGACAGTGATTTGTAGGGATGAAAAAAATAAGAAATATGGGNTCTGGACTTGCTCCAACAGCTCCACATCTTTTTCACATTGTTAAAATACATGGAGTGTCATCACATAAAAATTGCATGACTGTCAAGATGTCCATCTTGTACAACCCATGATAAATTGAAAATGAGATTATAAGGTTTGAACAGGAGTAGTAAATTGTATAATCTCTTGTTGAAAAGTATTTCTTACTTATTATCTCTGAACATTGTTATCTCATTCTGGAACTAATCCTTATTTTGTATTTCTGCCAAAGCCAACGGTTAGACCCTTTAAATGTCAAATTTCTTCTTTATTCTGTAAAATAGATTTTATGTCTTGAATGAAAAGGATCATAATAATACCTATAAATGAATGATCAATAGCCTCTTTCAGGAGTACTCCTTAGTTATGGGCTTTTCAAAGAAATGTGTGAGTTCAATCAATCCACCAGAGCTATTTTGCTAGACATTATCCATGATACTTTCACTGTGATTGTTCAAATTCATTATGTTCTTATCCCAAGAAAGTCAAAGTGTTATTTCCCTTGAATAACAAAAACTCGACTTGATTTAGAAGAGTTCCAAAAGAAATGTAACTCTGTATGCATTTTGCATTATTTTCTGTGGTTAAAATACTTATCCTAGGTTAGGAAAAAACCAGTCATATGCATATTAATCTAAATATTTTCCCATATGCTGTTGGTATACAATATGAGAACATTAAAACTGGAGGGTGACTTTCAATGCTATTTGTTCCTAAACTAGCAGATACTCTCTAACCTACTACAGCAGGAAAACATGGTGAGGAGTTTCTGTCTAGAATTGCAGAGGCAACACCATCAGTCTCTCCCAAGAACCAGATTCAGTACAACTAAAATCTGTAATTATTTTCCTGCATAGTGATATTAAGTAGCTCACAGAAGGCATCACTGCTGCTGGTAATAACAAGAACGTAGCAAGCACCACATCAGGGAACATTTTTCAGGGACAAGTTCCTACCTCTGCACAGTCAAGTCTAGCTGTATCCTGGAGTTCTAAAATTAAAAAGAGATTATACCCACTACTTTCAGCACTGAGCCAGCCTGCCAAATCAACAGGCTTGGCTCTAGTTCCATGTTGTTTCTCACTCTTCGGAAAAGTGAAAAATTTCCTTTATTCTTTAAGGAAATAGACCTGGTACCTCCCAGGACTCTGAAGAGTTGCCTCAATATTATGACATTATATGAAGAGGCAGAAATGAAAGAGTAACAGCAAAGGGCTTCTGGTAGTTTCCACTGAAGAAAATGATCTTTTTCCAACTGCACCGTAGGAGAAAAGTTATGAAGCAGAGAAAAGAAAATTCCATAGTAATTGCTGTCAGAGCTGAAAAGGCTGAGAAAGTCGTAAGTAGCCTCAAGCATGATTCTCCTTTGCCTCCATTAGCCTTTCTGAAGTCCTGCTCTTAGTTTCCCAGGCAGGAGCTACTCAGGTACCACTGATGAGGGAGGCAGCAACAGCTTTCAGCCTCTCTGGTATAACAGTTCATTTCTCTTCACTTTCCTCACCATCCTACCTTATCACCATAAGCCAATTCGCCAGCTATATGGTCCATGCTTCTTTTGACTTTATTGAATGAGAACTCCAAATCAGAGCTCCATGACTCTGTCTCTGGGTGTGCTTACTATTGATTCACCTAAAAACTGAAAAACTGGGCTTTTTCTGCCAAATAAGCTAGTATTTCTTTGGGTATGAATATATACAGACACAAAACCCCTTTATTTTCCTTTTCTTTGTCAGGAAACTGACAGGCTGCAGGTTAAAAGTATCTCTTTCCTTGAGTCGTTTCACAAACTTGCAAATATTTTTCAGCAATGGAATATTTAACAGAATCTGTTTTATCATTGTTTAATGGTTATAATTTTATAATCAGGCATGCTTTTTGTTTTTCTTATAAATTCAGCATGGTTCACTTGCTTTTATAGGACTAGCTTTTGGATGGCTCTAAGCAGTTCAGATTTCTCTTAATTCAGTGTTTTAATTCGTCCTGTTTCCAATTCCATTTGGGACTAGTTTATTAACTGAAGTCTAATTCCTTTAAAGTGTTTTCTTCTAATTAATATAAATAGAGGGTAAGTAATTCTATAAGTAATTCAATTTTTTAGGGATTTCTTGTTTTCACTTGTGGCTGTAAACTGAGCAGAGATGGTAACAGATTCTAATTTTGACAATAAAGAAAAACAAAGCCTCTATTCAGATCTTACTTTTTAATCTAACTGGAATCATAGCTATTATAAAATCTTATTTTTTTCATTATTTCATTTTTTAAAAAATTAATCATTTAAATCTGACTCTCTCTGGTAGTTTGTATCTTTCCTTATAGGCAGCCAAAACTCATCCCAGGGTAACTCTGTGATTAAAATGGAGTTATGATAGAGATGAATGTAGTCCAGTACCTCTCACATGAAATTATCATTTTAATGATGACCAGATTTTCAACAACAAGCTTTTGGATATTAGAGTTTCTTGCCTTTAAAAAAGTCCTCAGCTTGACTTCTGATGCTATGCAGCCCATTTTTATTTCTTAGGCATTGGGAGCAAATCTGATTGTTTGAGGGATATCAGCAGGTGCACTGAGGAGTTCTCCTGCTGCCCTACTTTTAACTATATTCCTTCAGGCACAAAAAGATGCAGGAAGAGTGACTTTTTCTTACAGTATGCTAATTTGGTTCTGTGACCTTAAGCATGTCACACACAAGAATTCCTGCAATCTTTTAAGGTCCAGTTTCCGTAAGTGTTCCTGATATTTAAGGATGCCAATAACATAATGGATATTTTTTAAAGTCACAAAACAGGTTATTCAGTAGGATTTAGGCAGCAGATTGTACCCTCAATGGGATTAAGTTCCTAACTTTACCTTTGAGAATTTGATCATCAGTGTCTGTGTCTTTTTCTAATGTTTATCCTCCTTCTTCAAGGCTTCATCCCACTGATCAAAGCCTTGTGGCTGCTATTGTTGCTGCAAGGCAGCCTTTAGATTTTACCTTTGTTCCACTTGAAAATAACAGTAGTGTTTCTGTGTGTCCAGTGTGAGAAATATATTCATGTTCTAAAAAACAGAAGATACTTTGCAACACCCAGACTTGAATCAGTTGAGTAATCAGCATCAAAACAGATTCATCATTCTGATCTTCTTATTACTGGAAAAGTACTATGATCAATGTGATCACTATAAATGGTTTTATCTATCCTTTAGCCACATGTTTTCCTTGAAAATATTGCCTTTCATTTCCCCAATAAACTGTAAATNCAGGCTGGATGTGGCCCTGGGCAACATGGTCTAGTGATTGACATCCTTGCCCATGACAGGGAAGTTGGAACTAGATGATGTCTAAGGTCCCTTCCAACGTGGCCATTCTATGATTTTATGATTCTATGATTCTATGAATTATTGTCTCATTAGAATATTTTGAAACTCTAGGTATTTTTAAATTTAAATTCATAGTAGAATATAAGCCTCTCAGATGTTTATATCATTATTCAACAAGTGATACTAAATGTAAACATTATATTTAAATGTACTTACTTTCAAGATTAAAGACATTTTCTTCAGTATCTATTTTTCCCCACAGTATTTTATTTTATATACAAATTCTTAGTGAGTGAGATTGAAATGGTAGGATATCACTGGGAAAGGAGATACACAATTTCTTGTAAACTTTATTGCTGATGTTCTAATCTTTTCAGAATCCCATTTTTCTAATCATCTTTCAAAACTCCATGTCAGTAAATGAAAATTAATTTTAAATTTGAAAAATAATTTTAAAAATACAATAAAGTAGATCCTGTCATGATGGAGATATGTATAAATCCTTGGAAAATGAAAAATGTACTGTATTCTGTTATTCTTACTGTCTGAACAGAGAGGCTTTACATGAAGTAGTAAAAAGTAATAGCATAATTACTTAATAATAGCATAATGGTATTATATGTACCAGTAAATAGCTATTAATAATGGAATAATTATTATGTTATTTCCAGAGAATTTATCAGGCAGTCTTAAGTAACAGGGATAAGTAATGGGAAAAAACAATTCATTTTATCAGTAGAAGCTAAGCAGTCCTACTACATCATTTCTAAAATTCATATTACAGAAATGAAATATAAATTAAGGATACAGTAGCTCACTCTTATAGAAATCACTTCACTAAGCACAACTCATGATTTATTAGATTCAAACTGACAACATATCTTAATTGTATGTTCGTACATCTACCTCACTTAATTGTATTCTGTGACATAACTGCAATAATTATGTTCTGTAAATTATGCCTATACAAATTAAAGCTCTAAGAAAGCAACTTCAAAACTGTTGTTGCACAACTGTTGTTGTGTAGTTCCCCAACTGGTCAGTGACATCTCAGAGGTACACTCCAGTTTTTCTGGTGGGAAACCTCAATTGCAGAGAAATGGATGCTGGAACATTGTATTCTCACAGCTGACAGATGCTTATCAACTCGAGCCTCCCTTATAGTCCTCTGAAGGCATCCCATCAACTCTATGTTTTTGTAGCTTCCCTTGACACCAAGACCCATGCAATGCCTACTTTGTCACCCTCTATCTAAAAGGCACAAAGTAGTCCACCCATTATTTGTATAAATACTCTCCAGCTCTGTGTGCCACTAGTTGAGCAGGACCTTTGCTAAGGAAATCATATCAGTATATTTAAAGGATACTTTAGGCGTAATTTTGTAGTAATGCATGGTTACCTCACCAGAAATAGCTGAAGGATGGCTTCACTGATCTTGGAAAGAAGTTCAGGTTATGGCTGAAAAACCTGATGGTGGCCTACTAGAACTGTAACATGCTTTGCTAGTGTAAAGGCTGCAGTGAGATTTATAACAGCTGTCATCTGTGTTCTGGTAATCTGTAATGGTTTCTCATCAGATTCAGTAGTCTGTCCTCGTGCTTTGATATTGTTGTTTCAAGCCTCATTATCCATAGCCTTAGTTGAGGGAATAAGGGAAAGGACTTTTCTCGTAGGTGACACCACTGCACCATCAGTAACACGAAAGGCCAAACTTATGATGCTGTACAGCTTCCAGCATCTCAGGATCCATTGAAGGGTCTTTTTATGTCTACTCAAACATCAGCAACTTCAGGAGCAGAAATCTTTTTGGAATCTGGGAATCAGGGTTTATGTGTTGACAGCACTCTCTGCTTGAGAGGCATGTGGGAAAGGGTAGAGGTATATGGAAAATCCTAGATACACCCTCTTTCCCTCCTTCTGCTCAGTCCCTCTCCCAAAGACACCTAGGAATCCCATCTGGTCACAAACATGATCAGGTGTGCCAAGTAGGCACAGAAACAGCCAGGTATGTCAGGCTTGAAACCCAGAAGGACAACAAAGCATATCCCAGCCTGGGCCAGTGCAGCCTGAGCATTTCACGTATGACCTCCTCACTTGTCAGCCCAACTGCCTCTTGCAGAATTTATGCTCTGACAGATGGCTGACACAAGACGTCATTTCCAGCCAAAGACATGCAGAACAGCTGCTGAGGTGGCTATTAAAAAGTAAGAGCTGTGCTTGGGAACAAACAGAAGAGGGACTGGTTTGGGTCTGATATCGGGAACTGGCCAGTGAAGTATGACTGAGATAAATCTCAGGGAATTTCTGAAGCATAAGGGGAAATATTTTCATTTATACAGAAGTTGAGGGTTTGGGAGGTTTTTATTTATAGGGGTTTTTTATTGTTGGCCATACGTAAATTCTTCCTATTTCTCTAGGGAAAAACTGACTATAATTGCGCATTGTGTAGAAAGAAATATCATTGCTACAGGCCATTCTACTCCATCATAAATATCCATCCTCTCAGACAAACTAGTTAGAATACCTTGTATTGCAGGACTGCAATAGGGATCAAGGAAACACATGGTCTAGTTGACCTACTGATCCAATGGAGTGAGTGGGTAGAGCTTGGCATCTCAGAACTTGTAGTCATCACCTCTGAATGTATGTCACAGCTAAAGCTGAGAAACTGTGACAAATAGCATACTGAGCAGCTGGGCTGCTTAAAGAAGAGGACGGCAATAAGTGAATGCTAGGAGACTGTTGAACAAGGCTCCTGGACTTTGGATGTGTGGACAGTTAGGATAAGTTCTTAAGTAATATATGATGCCTTTTTGATGTCATCAGATACAGGCTAACTTCTCTGTCACTTTTTCCTCTTTTCCTCCCTTGCTCATTCTTATGTTGATATAAAGGTTATTGCAAACTCTGCTTAGAGCAGTGACAATAAGAATTATATAAAACATCATTAGAAGAAAAGCATGGTTAAGCTGGTCATATCTTCAAAGGCCGTTCATGCTCAGCCAATGTAGGCAATTTCTTGTCAACCTGATCTTCAACAATATGACTGTGATTAATTGTGCTTGCAATGAAAGTTAACATATGATGAACTTTGATACCAGGACACATTGTTTTCAACATAAATATTGAAGCGTATGAATAATTGCTAGATTTTTGAGGTCAGAGTTGTAATTACACTGGATTAATTTAATTACATAAATTTAATCTTTTAGACCTGCTTCTTATCATGTTTTAGTCTGTGACTCACGAACCATAAGCATGCTAGAACACTGAAAAAACTTTGCCGTGCACTGTAAGATGAGATAAATTAAATTTTGGGGAATTATTTGTAGGTAAATGATGTGTGAGTGTGTAAAAGTAACTCAATCCTCTGATAACCTGTTATGCAGTAGAATTTACTGCATTTATTTGATGCCGAAAATTCTGGAAAATAGGTACTTGGCACAGAGTTAGTGGAGAAAGATAGAGTTACATTTAATTGGAATTCCACACCTTCAGGATGTTCATTATGGACGCGCTCGCCCGCCCCAAGGGATTACACCTTTTATAGATTTTTATTGGTAATTAACATATTGATATCTATAGCCAACCCTGGCACTAGGTTTACCAATGGCCCACCCCCAGTGGTCTTCAGCTTGGCCCCTCGGAGAGGGCCCAAGTGGGGCTTGGCCCTCTTCTGTTGTTTTGTCTTCAAGGTATCCGCAGGTGGCTTCTTCCAAACACCATGTCCTTGACAAGGCATGGGAAAGTCCAAAATAGTCCTTTAGGAACAGGCCTAGTGGCTTCTAATATGTGAACAATTCAGGAAGCTTCATATGTCTCTAATAAACCTAGAAATCTACAGAATGTGCCCAAATCTTTAGGCATCATATTCTTATCGCATAGAAAAGATTTTACGGTTACGGAAAAGTAAAAGAATTTATTTCCGATTATACATATAAACATAACCTTTGTGTTGTATTATTTGATTCATCTAGTAGGGATATTATTTTGGCTCATTTGGGTTTTTTTCTCCTCCGCTTATTAAATTCACTCTTATTCACCACTTCCTAACTAATTTTACTCTATTTGATTTCTCCTTTAATTTACTAGTGTAAGTAATAAACCTTCTGTTCTGAGATCAGGAAAGATTCAAAACAATTAACATGATTCAAAGACAGACTTTCCATATAAAGTACTGGCCCCCATAAAGGGAAAGTAAACTTCCACGAAAGAAGGTGCAGTTTCACCATCCGCTGACTCTGAAAAGAGCAAACCCATCTTCCTGTCACATACTCTGCTCTTTCTTTTTTCATCTCTTTCAGCACTCAACAAGCTTATAACTGAAAACTAACTGAGCAGACTAGCCACTCCTCCTGCCCCAAACAGATACATCTTCACTGATGAAACAAGCTGAGTTCTACATTATCCTGCTCTTGCAGGCGGGTTGGACTAGATGATCTCCAGAGGTCCCTTCCAACCCCTAACATTCTGTGATTCTGTGAAGATGATCTGACCTAGTACTCACATAAAGGACTTCACAGTACAACTGAGAAATAGAAGGAGTCAGAGCAGACCACAGTCTGAGCTCATCAAGAAACAACAGATTCATTAAGTTCACAAACATGCAGGCAGCTTTTGGATTGTATGGTCCTGTGAACAATTGTGCTGATTTTGGTTGGGACAGAGTTTTTTTCATAACAGGGGGTACAGGGCTATATTTTGGATTTGTGCTGAAAACAGTGTTGATAATTCAGGGATGTTGTCATTATTGCTGAGCAATGCTTACACAAAGTAGGCTATGGATGCGCAAGAAGTTGGGAGGGCACACAGCTGGAGCTGCTGGTTCCAACTGACCAAAGGGATATTCCATGCCATATGACATCATGCTTGGTACATAAAGCTAGGAGAAGAAGAAGGATGGGAGGGATGTATGGAGTCTTGGCTTCCCAAGATGCTGTTATGTGTGATGGAGCTCTGCTTTTCTGGAGGTAACTGAACATCTGCCTGCCAATGGGAAGTGAGGAAACAATTCGTTGGTTTGCTTTGCTTCTGTGTCTGGCTTTTGCTTTACTTATTAAAATGTCTTTATCTTAGCCTACAACTTTCATCACTCTTACCGTTCTGATTCTTTCCTCTATCCCACATGGTGCTTAGTTGCTGGCTGGGGTTAAACCACAACAGCAATAACAACAGGTTTTCTAAATAAGATCCTGAAAAGAAATAAAAATCTTAATTCCCTCAAAGCCTGTTCACTTACTAAAATATGTAATTAAAGCCAGAATGAGCAGGTAGGAAAAAAGTGCTCAATGTAATGATAAAAACTTCTGGAGAGTTAACAAAACTTTTTTTTGAGATAATGTTTCCATGAAAACATTCTCTTTAAAAAATATATATTAGTTTAGAATTATTGTCTTTTTACCCTATCATTGCCTGATCTTATGAATTCATCTACCCAGAAGCAAATTAATGTCTTTTATTCTGATACATCTTCCTCTAGAATTACTACTGTGCATTATATTTTAAAGCATCATAACCTTTTTTTTTTTGAGGAACATTTTATAAAAGTCAGGCAATTAGTTAAAGAAAAATGTTAGCTTGGTCTTTCTTGACAGCAGTCTAGATTGAATGCCAATATATCCCATGATCTATCTCAGTGCCCCAGGAGATTTCATATCATTATTCTTCTCATTGTTCTGAGGCTAACTTAACCATGTAAAATAAGGACACTCTGGAGATACTACCAATCCACAGTTTATTATCTCTAACTTCTTAAAGTTAATCCGCTATGGAAATATTCTGCTGAATCTCTTGTTGATTTTCATCAAGGAGATCACTCAAGTTTCTAGGTATGCCAGTAAATCATTTGCGCATATGACTATTCAGCCCTTCCCATCCCAGACTAATAGGCTCCTCATTTCAGTGGAAGAGACCATATGGCTATTGTCAGAAATTCCATAATCCTATCAAATGAATTGAATCTCTAGTCTGGTCCTTTCAGTGAATGTCACTCTGTGGAAGGAAGTTACTACTGGTTTCATGCACAGCAATTACATCATTCCAAGGCCCTCAGCACTGGTTTAGTTTGATCTGTTTCTTCACAAAATAACATTTGATTAGTTTGGCTGCATTGGGAAAATAAATGAGCATAAATTTTAAATAGTTTGGAATAATAGATGACATGTTGAATTATCTGGTTGTTGTCTGTTATGTATCTTCCAAGCCAGCATGATCAATCATGCTAGAAGTTTGAAAATGCATTTTTAAGGACCATAATGTAATAAGTTTTAATATTACTTCAGAAGGGAAAATTGGTTTTTGTTTCTTTAGATAACATTTGCTGGAATTACTTTCTTATAAGTAATAAAACTTACCTAGAAAAATCACATCCAAAAGAATTGTTTGAAAGTTTTGTGGGCAACGAATTTTTAGGCAAAATGGCAATTATTACTTGGAAAATTTAGCATGTTTTATACCTGAAGAAGACACATCAACTGATTTTCTGTTCCGTACTGATTGTTATAAAGGATTTGATTTTTCCCTATACTTTCTTCAGACTATTTCTCCTAATGTGTACTTATTGTGTAGTAATATCTCACTTTTTTCTTGTACTGAATGAGGAAAACATCCTGCTAATCTTTTTCTTACAGGCAATATTTATTTTCCTTATGATAATTCATCATGAACCTAAAAAACTATTTTTTAAATATTATATTTATAAAGCTATTGTAGCCTTCAGTAAGTGTTCTTTGAATCTTTCCTTGAGAATGTGGTCTAGTGTGACACCCCTTGACAAAACACTAGGTAACTACTCCAGTACCCCCTGCTTTTCTAGACTACATATATATAGCTAATGTTATTAAAGTAGAAATGCATACACCTTTTACATAGAGAAAGCCAGCCCTAGCAAGGAATATCAGTTTCCCACAAGGGAAACTGTTTGAGAATTAGCAATATGCTATATATATTTTCTCAGGTACAAACAAAATATATTAAATAGTCATTTCGATGACACTGATGGGAATTTTTTCCCTTCATCAGCTTCTCACTCTAATCAAAACATTCTCCATAGCTCATGATTTTTCATAACTGGTGATCACTGAAGTTATCAAAGGCTATAGATACCACTTCGTAAAGAATGCCGTAACGTAATTTCATGTCCTTAGTCATTTAGCTACACTTGCAGGCTGCATCAGGACAGATAGGGTAAATGGTATGTCCACTTCCTACAAGAGTCAGAGAAGTTTCCCTTGTACTAAAGCTTACACTCACAGAAGTTGATCACTGTACAAAACTATCATTCTGGTGGATTGAGGCCACGAGTCATCATCTGATCATGCTTCATATTCTTTAAAATTGATGGAAAATAAATGAGTGCAACAGAGAATGTTTTTTGCCCTAAATAGAAGTACACTCCTCTAACAGCAGTTATTGACAAAAAAAAAAAAATGATAACATGGTTTCAAACTACTTGAAACTCACCAAGATTACAAAGGCCATAAGACAACTGAGGAATTACAAGGGCTTCTTATCCATCAGACAGCAATTTGATAAGCAATTTAAATGGTACTTTAATTTTAATCTATTAAACTGTTAAAGTAACCACTTGCAATTAAATAGCCACAGTTCTACAACAGTGTTCTCTACTTCAAAGCACTTCAAGATAAAGACTTTGTTGGGAAATTAAGGTGAAATGCTTTTTGTTTGGTTGATGACTCATAAGACAATAGCACTTTTAATGTAGAAATTATTTTATTGTTTCTTGAATTAAAAGGCTTCTAATTTCTCTTGCTAGGGTTAAATCCTTTCATTTTGTGTCTTGCTATTACATTTTCAACTTTCAATATATATAATAAACCTTCCTAGTGTAAACAAATCAATTAATTACCAAATTAGAGTCTGTTCAGTTAAGAAACTCTCTTGACTTGGGCAAGAGGAGAATGAGGACAAGCCTCATTGCAGTTATGTCAGAGAATATAGTACACAGTAAGTGAAATAACAGAAGTGGAAAAAAAGATAACCAGAGGTGAGGGAAAATGAAATGACAGAAATACCTTTTCAAGGAAGAAACCTTATTGTGCCATTTGGCATCTTGGCAACATATAAGAAAACTGCTGGAAAATCATCTGCCAGAGAAGTCTAGAAAAAGAAAGTGTGTTCAGCTACCCAGTTCTTAATAGTGAGACAAGAAGTTAATTACACATCATTTTGAAAACTACACCAAACATAACTAATTTAATAAGTGTGGAATAAAATAGACATTTACATCTGTTATATTTTAATGGAAACATTGTGTATTCTATCGTTTAATACATTCAGCATGTCCAAACAAGCACAGTGGCAATGACAGCAGATGTTCTAAATATAGTCTCATACTGATAAAATAAAGATACTTGTTTCATGTGTATGTTATCTGATTAACACCTCTTTTGCCTTCAATTTATTATAATAGGAGGTTTGACATATATCATATAAAAAGAACAAACTCAAAGAATATTAAAGCTGCAAACAGATTTAACAGCACAATCCTATCTCAGTACATGTATGCAAGCTGATATACAAGTTTTTAATTATGTTTTTATTTAGTATTTTTTCCTAAGAATTATTGCCTTATTTAACACATGGAATAGGCCACAATATTCCATATCTTATTTCTCTTTGTTTTTAATAATTTCTTCTTCTTTTGAAGCTTGTTCAAGCCTTACTATAAAGGTGGAATTACTACCTTTTCCATCAGCATTCTTAGGTCTTCTGTCGGATGTCTAGTGACATCTTATCCTACAGTATCAAAACCCCAAAAATCTTGCCTAGGTAGCCTGTGGAGTGTCCATCATTAGATGTTTTTAAGAACAGTGTGTATCATGTCTGTCAGCAACAGTTCAGATACAGTGATCCTATTTTAGGGGCATGGGATGAAAATCTTAAAACTGTTTCAGCCCTAAATTCTCTGGTTCCTTTTGTTAAAAAAACAATAACCAACCAAAAAACAACAACCAACCAGTAAAAGCCCTGCAAAGTATTTGGGAAGAGATAAGTGGATGTGATCTGGCAAAGACCCTGTTGAGATGACCTAAATTTTCTCAAAATTTAGTATTTACATGTAGTGAAGTTGCACAGAACCTTTCTGCCCTTTCCTGCTATAAGAGCTGAGTCTTGTACCTCCACAGGGTTTTTTTGTTCCTATTTTCATTTTCAACTCATAATCTCCTGTCTAAAACTGTTCAACCTTCCCAATCCTCCTGAACCCATCAGGCCTCTATTTTCCCTTGGGGCTGCTTGTCTTTTCTTTCCAGCTCTTTCTCCTCAGATCAGAACCTAATCTTATAATGGATTGTGCTGGGTGCTTTAACTAGGATGGAAACCTGAACTATAGTGTGAGAAACTAGACCAAACTCTGGAATTTTTATTGCTCTGCCTGATAATTCTATGGAAAAATAAATATCTTCTTTTATGATTTACTGGGGCTCTTAGCCTGTATTTTAGTTAATGAGGTAGCTTATTGTCTATTTGCAGTCCTTTTGCTACTATTGACATTAAGTGATTGTAGGGAAGGGGACAACACTGTCCTACTTTCAGAGGAAAAACGCCAGGCAAAAAAAATAATTGAAACCTTTTTTTAGTCAGATTTCTAATTCTCAAGGTTTTTCAGTTCAGAGGTCCCTCCTGTGTGTAGTATCCACCAATAAAAAGCTGAGATGAGTGGTGAGTTAGAATACAGCCAACAGAGATATTTTTTCATTAGTACCATGATCTTACATCTTGTGCTTCAGTTCAAGAGACTACACATGCTTAGTCTTACAGTATGTTAATTCACTCCCATTGTAATATTGACTTTATTTAAAAACAACGCTCTTTCAAGTACCAAGCTACTGCAACTCTCCCCAAGAGCCTTACTTCCAGTTGCAACTCGTATTGTCTCAGGTTTTACTAATGAGGAGACCAATTACACTTTCAGCAGGCCACTTTCACTGCAGAGTGTGGCTGCTGGTTTTTTTCCATCTCACCACAATCGTTAGATCTTCTATAACGTGTTTGTCTGTCTATTATAACCCATTTTGCTCTAGGTGGCAAAGCTTGGTTTTAAGGAACTGTAGTGCCCCAAGAAGAGGGAGCTCCCCATGGAGCTGCCTCCCAGCCAGGTCCATCCCTTTGCTCCACAGAGTGGTATGCAGCAACTTTATGTGTCTACCAATTAGAATTTTATATAAAGATAGTCTGTGGATTTTATTCTCAGTGCTCTTGACATATATTAGGGCCAATAGTAGAGTGTCCAGTTAGGTCACCATATTAGGAACAAAGATAAAGTGTTTGTTTTGGGCTTTGTTTGATTGGTTGGGGTTCTTTTCCTTGGTTTTGGGGGTTTCTACGTTTCTTCACAGATTTTGGCGAGTTGAGTTTTTAAATCAGAATTCTTCCTTCCAACAGCTCTGCTAGGCTGTGGATGGATGGCAGGTACAGTGTAAATGCTGTTGGATTGTCCTGGAACAGGACAACAAAAGCTAAAACTCTGTTCCTTCCCTTTAAGTGAAATAACGCCACTCTATTTATTTGGAAAAGTATACAGATGATGCTTTAATGCCTGTCAGCTTCACACTTCTAATTGATTTTCTGTTTATAAGTTTGAGTTCTACACACAGTTCTCTATACCTTTAATAACACTTTGTTTTTTATGTGAATCGTTCTTGCCTGATTTTACTTTGTCTGAACTGCTTGAAAAAGAATTGTCTTTTTCAGAAGAAAGAGAGCATGGGAATTAAAAAAACGTGCAGAAATGGTCATTTTATTTTTACACTATTTATTTGTTAAATATTTTTAAATATTTGTGTAAAAAGCTTTACTACCATTAAATGACAAATCTTCATCTTTAATGTGTTTTCTATACTATATTTATAGTTAACGCTAAATGAACTGATTATTGGCTTACAGCTTGAATGGAGCTACATCCACTTACATGAAAGATCTTTTTGAACTTGTTTGTGGGAGGACTAATAGGAGATACAATTCATCAAGGAGTATTTGACTTCTGCTCAAACCATGAGGCAATCTCATCTTCTTGTCTGGTATGGCTTTCTTCAGAACAACTTGCTAGGATTTACTTTTTTTTGTTTTGAACTGTTTTTTTTTCATTAGAAAAACATTTTCCCTTGTTAAAAGCTTAGTTTAGAAAGACATTCCCTTGGACTTTCTGGGTTTGGTCAGGGAAGTTCATTCATTGCTTACTGTATCTGATCTGTCTTACAGACATGGTTCATTTTTTAAAAATAGTGGGTCTTTTTTGCATAAAATAAATACTTAGAAAACACAGTGTACTCAGAAGTCTAAGTGCTCCAGGTAGCATAAATATAGGTAATAGCATATATCAATATTGTAATTGCATTCTATCCTAGAGCTGTGAATCCCATGATCTTTCACAGACATTTATGATCTTTCTGCCTCTCTTATATACTCCTTCACCTGTGCTTCGCTTTGAGTCACTGAATAGGCAAATTAATTGATAATAGTAATAGTATGTTGGTGAACAGAGGTATTTGTGTGAATCCAGAAAAAAAGTATTATTTTTCATTAATATTAAAATTTATGGTCAGAAGATGGGAAGCCTGAACTTTTTTTATGTTCATGGTGAGTTTGAGCTAGTATAGATTAAATCAATTTAATTTTATCTTTAACTTCAATGGGAAGAAATTCAAATTCTAACAGAAAAGAAAAAAATAGGGAAAAGGGAAACATTAGACTGACTGGAAACAATAAGGGCCAGGTTTGAATTTTAGGAAGTCCCATAAAACACTTGTTCAACCAGCATTATCTGATCCTCCCAACTTGCAAGAATGTCAGTTAGATATATAAGGGGAAAAAGATATATCAGCAGGGTAGATTATCAGGCAGGCAGTATGGAACCTGTGCACCTGTGACACAAGTCTCAGCTGGGGTGGCCTCAGGAGGTGATAGTTGAGCCAGGTCTTCCCTCAGCTTGCAATAATGCCCCACTCAAAATTTGGGGTTAATCCACCATAGATATTGACGTGTATCTGCAGCTAGCTCTTCATGTTGCAGGTGTTAGAATACTTAGTATTTTCATATGTTCATGGTATGTAATGACACTTCTCTCTTCACAAAGTACAGTAACTTGTGTGCAGAGCCTTGAATGTGTTTGCTGAGAAAACGCTTCTGTAATCTTTTTGTTTTCCAGAAGATGTCTTGAGGTCTTCCATCATGAGTGCTTCATTTCACTGATGACAAAACCAAATTGGTATAAGTCCATTTTCTATAAGCTGAAAAAAGAATAGACTCCTTCTTCCTAAAAGTTTAAAAGGTTTTTCTTTTATTTGTTCAGTGCATTGGATTACTTCNGGGGGTTGGACTAGATGACCTCCAGAGGTCCCTTCCAGCCCAAACCATTCTATGTTGTATGGTAAGACAATTTCCTGTATTACCAAGACTATGGTAATATAGGAAAATAATGATCCATATTGGGTCTCACAGAAGATCTAGCCTAATGGCCTCTTACTGACACAGAAAGAAACAGGAACGTAGTGAGGAAAATTCTTTGAAAAAAAAAGTAAAGCAGTGTTATATAAAATAATTACATAAGTGCTTTTCCTGCCTTCATTGCTCTGTGGCCAAAGAGAGATATTTTCCTTAGCAAAAGTGACTGCTTAAGGACATAAAGGGAAAAATTGTTACTAAGCAGAAAAAAAACACTTTGATTTTTTGAGAACTACAAATGGTAAACATACAAAATATATGCAATTTAGTTCTGGATTAAGTTGTGCTTCAATATTGTATTCCTCTTCAAAGCTGAACTGGGCCTAAGAGTTTTGTTCAGATGCGTGCTTCTATCATATCCAAGCAGATATTTCTAGACTACATGCTCAAGTGGTGCTGCTTGACAAGGATTAGCTGATGGTGTGACATGCTGTTACTCTGACTGGAAAAAAAATCTTGTAACAGTAAAGCTGTTCTCCTGAGATTTCTGCTCTTTCAATGCAGAATTGAAAAAGTCCATGATGCTCTTCTTTCAGAAAAACAAGGCAGAGAAGACAATAATTCTCCTTCAGAACTATCTATCTAGTATATCTTTAGTTAAAAACAAAAAATTGTGTCTCTGATTCATAGATTGTTTCACCTCTACAGTGATCCTTTTCCAAGAATTGAAGTTTTAAATTCCTCATATTTAAAACCCATTTCTATGTTTTACTTTGGAATAAAAATTGAAAGAGCAGATACATATTTTCATAAGCAAGCAATTAATGTTATCTTATTTTTTAAATGGCAAATAGTTAATTTTTTTCCATAATTACATACCAAAAGATGTATTAGAAAGAATGCAACTAATTTCTAAGGAAGATCAGTGTCAGTGGTGATGTGGAATACATTCCTCAGCACTCTAACTGCTAAAAAATCTTGTGGGTTTTGATTTTTTTTTTCTTATTTTGTGGATAGTTGCTTCAAGCAACATTAGTTTTAAAATTACTAATAGGGAAACATATTTTCATCTGAATCCAATTTAAAAGAGATAATTAATTTTAAAATACTAAAAACCTCCCTCATTCCTGGTTTCTTTTAATTCTGTAAAACTTGATAGAAACTTCTAAAATTCAAAATCTTCTATAAATTGAGAACTTCAGGAAAAAATGCACCAGGGTTGCCTAGGGAAAGATTAATTACTTCTTGAAACTCATCATCAAGTGTTGCATGTTTTATAAAGAGTAAAAATTTATCATTTGGGGTATCGATATATGCATACTATACAATTTGGGAATCGAAGATTCCAAATATCTTTAAAAACTGGATTTCCATTTTAATTCTGAATACCGCTGTGGAGTAGTTCATAACAAGTTAGTGTCCTCTAAATACCATTGTGGTGGGTAGAACTGCTTATGAGTCTATCTGAATGCATAAAGATTGGCTTCTTCATGTATTCAGTGTTCTGAAAGGCCTGAAAAAATAATTTCTGGCAATTATGTTAGCACAATTGACAAAATGTTAAATAATGTAAAGGGTTTGCAGGGAATGACTCCAGAGCAAAGATACTGAGATTTCAGAATTGTGAAGTAATAGCAACTGACACAATGTTACAAATGTACAAACACTCATTTTCTTAAAAGAACTGTTTTTCTGCACTGAAATCAGGAAAAACAGAGGAACTGTTTATTCTTGCAAAGTGAAGGGACTACAAATAGCTCTGATGAGCTAATGCTTACTTGAAAAATGAAGACACAATCAGAGTTCCAAGACAAAAATGGAATTGCAGTCTGTGAAAGGAAATGCTAGAGGCAATGTCAAAATTTGAGGCATGATGGACGCATGATGCAACAGTATCTGAAATACATTGGCTCTTGGTTTTCCTTAAAAAAAGCCCCAAACCCTCTAATGAAGAAACTCTGTGACATTTTTAGAAAGCCCTTCAACCTCTCCTCCTTCCTTGAAGCCTCAAAACATTAGATATTACAGACAAAACTTCTTGCAACAAAATCTGTTTAGGTTGCAAGTGATCAACATTTTAATGTTAATTATATGTGCATTTGCAGGGACTCTGTGACCTTATCTGTATCTGCATTGTCCTTTGATAGCTTTTCAAATTTTAGCCCAGTCTGTTTTGTTGTTTTACTGTCTATTACTCTTGACTTATTTCATGCAGTATCTAGGCTCTATCTCATGGGATTCATGCTCTGACTGGAAATAAATACAAATCAGAATCAAAACATAAAATAAATATATTTTAGAAAACATTATCTCCAATGTGTTCTGTTCCCATCTGATTTATTTTTGAAAGATCTTCCTATTGGTTATTGTCAGTGGGAAAAAGTGAAAAAATGTGTTATAGATAAATATGTAAATATTTCTGTTTGATTGTGAAATAAGAAATGTTCACAGTACTAGGATAGAGATACAAGTAAGTAATGTTGGTTTTGGTTTTTTTCTTAGGACAGATCTCATTTTTAAAACTCTCTGCAGTTCTGTTAGGGTACCTTTGGTGTTACTGAGAAATGGAAATTTTCATAGCAGATCATTCATTCCATTATTCAACTGTATCAAAGTTTCAGAGCGCATAAGGCAATGTGGTTCATTTCACTTCTCCTGTTTCCTCTTTTATCCGATGGTTGAACTTCTTGTAAATCTCTGTCCTGGAGTGATTAAAATTTAAGAGTGTACATCATGTTCCCTTTTGAACTTTTGAATTTGGATATGGACACTGTTTCTTTAAAAGAAAAGACTCAGTGGTTGAACTATTTTACTCCTCCTTCTTTCGCCCACGAAAGAATTTGCCGGGAAGAGCCGAGAAACTGATAAGAAAGAAGAAAAACGAAACCCCGCACATGCGCAGATGTAAACCATCATCGCGGCGTCTCTGGACGGGGCGGGTCGAGAGTTGTAACTCTGAGACATCATTCAAGAGAGACAACAAACAGCAAATCACGGACTGCGCGGAGGGATGATGTATTTTTGTGTATATAAGAGGAAAGTGAGACTCATAAGCTGGTTAAGAGGTTTGGCATCAGCCAGCAAAAAATGCTGATGAGATTCTGGAGAGTGTAAAATTAGCCAGTGTTGATTAGGTAAAACACAGATGTGGGAGAAGGCTTCCTCTGGCAAGTAACCTCTAAGAGTGCACCTTCATCAACAGTGTAGTGCACATATAGGCTCCTGTCAGCTCTGCAGTCTTCTTGTGTCTGGATGTGCTGTGCAGCCCATCTTTGCACCACCGAGAGAAGAGTTTTCTCACTACACAAATGTTGGTCTGTATGTGCTGAGAGATTGGTAATATTTCTAGAAAGTTATAAAGAGCTGGATTCCAAAAGCCTGGATTAATGGAGTGCTCCTAAACAAATTCTCCAAACAAGGCAATTAGACTGAAAAATTTCTAAACTAAAATTCATTAGCCTGCCCTGTCTGTGTTGTCACACAGATGAGCTATGAACCTGCTGCTCGATAAATATGTAGAGCTGGGGAAGGGGGAAGGAGGACCTAGAGAGGAACACTTTGCCTTTGTTTCAAAATCACCTCATGCATTTTTAACTAATTGCACCATATTATCTGTAATTTTAGGCTGTATAGCCTAAATTGATTTTGCATTAGAGAAGGAAAACAGGCTCACAAAAATAATGTCTGTGGCGCTGAATTACTTTCTTTTCTAGGTTTTTAAAAGTATTTACCTTCTTTATATATGTAAAAGCAGAGGATCTGAAGTTAACAATAAATTGTATTACTATAACATAGCATTAACTTATAATCAAGTTATTTCAGATCTTTTTATCTAAGTTGTTATCAGAAAGTGTTTGGCCTCACAGTCTTCAGTACAGGTGCTAAAAACCTCAATATTTTAAGGTTTTTCAAGTGCCTAGCCTAAGTATCCCTTCTCCAAATTTAAGTCCATTTCTTCTTCCTTTTTCACTTTGGACATGGCGGAGATTTTTTTTTAACAAACATGGAGTGTCCTTCAGTTTTTCAGCTCTAAACTAGAGTCTCAATTTTGTTTCAGCCTTCTTTTGTGGAGCCTTCCTAAGGGCTTGGAATTACTTTTTTTGTTGTCACTTTGAAATCTCTCCAACACCAGTTACTTGAAATGTGGAACTCACAGCATGTTTCTTTTCTTCAACATTATCCTCCATTAAGACTGCTCTAGTACATCCTATATGTACTATCCTATACTGGAGCCGAAGCAAGAAACTATATCATTTTCTGAATTTTTCATATTGCAAAAAAATCCATTAATTTTATTTTATCAGCCTCACAACTTAGGCCTGTCAGAATATTATTCTGTAAACTCCACAAGGAATGTTGGAAAATGAGATCAATATTTTTATAACATCTCCTATTAATTCTTTATGCTGGCTTCTATGAAGCCAGTGAACCTATGTATAACTAGATTTCAAAGATAGCCCTGAGATACCTAAAAATTTTGAATTGCAGTGTAATTAATACCTGTATTTTTCAGAACCATGAAGGCTTATTTCATTTAGGTATGTACCTGTGTAATACACATACATTTTCAATGTGTATGTTACAATAATATAAATATGCCTAAATTATGATGTTGTGTGGTTTTATTTATGATAATGTGTATGTTTATGATTATTTACTAATGTTTTTCAACATTTCTTACCACCACAGCATAGTTCCTGTATTTATGCTGCGCAACAGTTTCTTGTAGTATTTTTGTTGCTGTCAGTACAGATTCCAGCTAGAATACAATGACTATAATATCTATGTGCATTGTTTTGCGTAACGATGAATAAACTAAATGTCATTTAGGTATGCCCTACTTCAGACCAGAACAACTTTTTCTGATGAGATTACCATATCTTTTTATGAATTCTTTTGATAATTAAATTGCAATGTTCTTGTGCATCAACATTTTAAAATTCTTTATTCAGACATGAGATGGTTTTCACGAGTAGTTTTTTTTCTCTATTGTGACTTCATTGAGCCAAGCAAAGGGAGCTGGTTTTAACTGTTGTGATGCCTAAAGATATAGTGTATTTTGTAGATTTTTAGAACTTCAGGGATTATGTAAGGCTTCCTGGGTTGTTCATATATTAGAAACCCCTGGGCACTTTCTTATGGCATGTTTCTCACACTCTTTTATGCTTTGCCAAGGACATGATGTTTTGAAAGAAACACCTGCCAGTACCTTGAAGACAAAACACAAGAAGAGGGCCAAGAACCACTTGGACCCTCTCCAAGGGGCAGATCTGAAGACCCCTTTGGGTGGGGAATTAGAGAAATCAGTGCCCAGAGTTGGCTGTAGATATCTCATATGTTAATTACTGGAAGGTTATAAGAATTGTAACCCCTTAAATAGGGGCACACAGAGACCCCTGGTGTGCATCACAGAAGCTTCCAATAAAGGTAACTCTATCTTTCTCCATTAAATTCATGCTGCATGTTTATCTTCTAGAAGGATCAGGCATCAGTTACATTCTTAAAAGCTGTAGAAAAACCTTCCCTTTTATGTTAAAACACAATTGCACTGCTGAAACAAACAGCTCCATTACTGACAGCTAGTTTTCAAATATCACTCAGGGACTTTCTGAAACATTTGCAAAGCTCTTCTGTTACACAGAGGGCATTTTGTGAAAACAACATTAGACTGTAGTTTCTTGGTCTCATATAAACTGCAGCTGCAATTGCCGAATCCAAAATATATGCAGTGGTTTAGACCATATTGTTATACTTGGGTTCTCCTCCTATTTGCTGTTTCAGACTAGGCACTTAAAATTCACACCGGAAGATGGCAGTGATGTGAGGCTGATTGTGAGATCAGTCAGATATATTTCAGGACTTCACTGTGAACAACACTGTGTCCAGCTACAGCTCCATAAAAACACTCTAGAGAATTAGCAGTAAAAATTGTTTTTAAGCAAGAATTGGATTTTTAAACCAAGATGTGATGGAAGGGTTTATATATTCTAAAGCAATAAAAAGCATATGGCCAGCAACTCACAGATTTGTTTTTTTTCTCCCTGTTTCTTGTGTTTAGGCCAACTGCACGATTTGAATCATCCTGTATTAACAAAAACATTTCTTTGTAGCACAGTAGGATCAGACATTCCTTAGAGAATGCATGCAAGACTTCTCTCAGCCGTGTTTGTTTGAATTCTACTAAGTTCTACAGCTGATTTGCAGTTGTGTAGAAACACATCAAAAAACATGAGAGAAGAATATGTAACTTAGCAAATACTTTACAGTATTTTTTAGACCATTGTGGGGCCGACTCTAATACGGACTTTCAAAAGAGTTTCACAGCAATTCATAGATTACTGCACTGTGTGTGATATGTCGAAGCAATTTATTTGCCTTCACATACAATCAAGATATAAATTTTGGGAATGTTAGTAGAAGCAATTACATGATTTCAGGAATATCTTTCTCAGAAGCAGAAGAATAAAGTGCGAAACTTCCAATTGCAAAGTAGTAACACCTATGCAAAACTGATTGGCATCATGAGATAAATTTACCGTAGCTGAAATAAATTCAGTTTAATAAATAAATAAATGCCCTTGAATACAGGAAACAGAAGTACTTTGCGTTGAGAGACAAACTGGTCTCATGACTCTTACGTCATGCATAGTTGTCATTCTTCAAAAATGATTTTGCCAGCTGTATTGTGTGTCTTAATCAGTTTTAACCCCAGTGGTAACTACCTTTTCCGTAACATTATCTATCTCCTTTTTAATGCAGGGATAGGTTAGGCAATTTTTAAAACACATATTCTACTTGGGATAACTTTTATTATTAATTGTTAAAATTTAATCAAAGAATTTTTTTATTTGAAAATCAAATGTCTATATTTTCCTGCCTATAGAAAACCGCAGCAAAATAACAAAGTAAGGAAAGTGTTTTGAACTTAGCTATACTAGCCATACTAAGACCATAAGGCTAAGGAGTCCTTCTGCTGTGCCTTTTGCAACCGCTCTTGTCTGTCCCGCATTGGCCTTTTCAGCCAGCAGCGGGTTTGTAAAAAGCACTTATGAAGAGTGTGGATGGAGCCCTGCCCGGATCTTTGTTCACGAAGCCTGGCCATGAGTGAGTGAGTGAGTCATACATGTGCTCTGCTAGCAAAGAATTTTAGCATCTCAGAATTTTAACATTTTATGTTCATGTCTTTGCTGTCAAAACACAGATTGTAGTATGCAGAAAAACCTGCTAAACTCAAAATGTTGTTCGTATTCAAGAATAAATGAATCTTTGCTTTTAAAACATGAACTCCTGGAGGAAACCACCAGTCTTATTGATTGTCCTTATATTAAAATTATCCACTGGTAAACAGCCTAGACAAATAACTAAATATTATCAGGAAAAAAAGACTTTTTTTTCCAAATGTATGAAAAGCTTCAGAATGGAACTAGACATTCCTTGAAAATATATATTATCATCACTAGCTGGAACTAGCAGGCTGAGCACTCTGTGTGTTGGGGCTCAACAGCATCTGGTGGTGCTTGGAGGTGCATAGGCTGCTGGGGTTGTAGTGCCGGCTACAATTGCATACACCACACCCTAGGTATGCACTCACTGGAGTAAACTATATCTCCAAAACTGCTTCTATAGAAAGAAAGGTTGTAGGAGTATTACAAAGCAGAGCCAGGGAGCAAGTGGCATGAGTAACCATGACCTAGTCATCACACTTGTTCCCTGGCCCTCTCTGATAAATGTAGGATATCCAGTCTCCGAACAGGCTTGTAAAACACCTGGAAGTGGAATAATTTCTTCTACCTCTGCTCTTTTCTATACGTTGGAGAACATTAGAATAGTGATCAACTGCTCTTTTCTATACATTGGAGAACATCAGAATAGTGATCAAGCCTATAGGGTGAATTTGAGGTATAATATCTGAGTTGTTCCATTTAACTAGTTGTGTTTGTCTCATAACAGACCCGTGGGAACTGTCAGTTACAAGAAGTGTAAGAAGTGTTTGTACTTTCTTTTGCACAGCCTGTTTTGTGGCCATGTTACAGAAATACCTACTGATGTTTTGAGATTGCTGTCAGGTCTTCTCAAACTCTGGTTTACTACAGAAGTGAATTATCTTGCCTCCAATTTCTGTATAACAGGCAAAGTAAATAACTGAAAATGAACCCCAGGCTTATCTACATCACCAGACCTGAGGGTAGAGTTCAGTGCAAGCAGTGCAGTGCAGACTGTAGGACTATGAGTCCAGACTTCTTGTTTCCTGTGCACAACAAGAATCAAGAGCATTCAGAGCCCTGCAGATTTGTCATCTGTGTTAGAAAAGTTATGAAAAGCACTCTTTTTGTGTCCTAAAATGTACTTTTTGGTATGACAACTTCCTTCTATATGTTTTCTTTCTCTCACAATATGGCATGAGACATGTGCATCTAATGAATCAGCTGGTAGGACAAAAATTTTTAAAGCTTTGCCAGGTATGTCCTGAGCTACTTTTTCTCTGGATGTGGTAAGTGGCCCTGCTGTGAAGCACTGGGGAAGAAATCAAAGGAAAATAAATTCTAAAAAACTTCAAATTTTTTAGACTACTAAAGACATATTTGTGCTATGGCAACAAAGGGCATAGCCCTAGTCAATATCTGGAAATTAAAACAAAAAAATCACCTTAAGTCAGCAACACAAATTTTACTACTCTTGACATTAAATATGTAACTTAATTTTTCACTTATTGAGTCCTTTTGTTGCTCTCCTGATTTCTTTTCATCTTCTAGTAGACAATGTTTTATATAGAGTCAGCTCAATTAACTTGTAGCCTTGAACAAAATTCCAATAATGTTACATTTCAGGTATGCATTTAAAATACAAATAATATTTTTAACTACTTTTGCTTGTATTTCTTTGGTGAGAGTCAAGAAAAATTATTAATTTGTGTATTTTCCTATGTTTCTTTGCTTCAGATCAACAGAGTGTATATAAGGGCGTTGTGAATTAAAGAGAAGCTTAGCAAAATTCACACTTGCATAATTTGAGAATTCCAAATTGTTTAGGTTGGGGTTACTTTTTGTTTTCTCTTGGTTTTTGTTTGTTTGTTTGGGGTTTTTTTTGTTTGTTTGGTTTGGGGGTTTTTTGTGGGTTTGGGTTTTTTCAGTTTACAAACTTCTAACTACCTAAGAGAAAAAAAATCTTAGTAAATTGATTCCTTTTGTTTCAAATCAAATCTACTTTTCTACCTTATAATAGTTAGCAATTAAGTTCTCCTTTTCTGCTGTCAAAGCCTGAGGTGTCTTCTACTGAAATTCTAGGTTTTTTTCTTACTCCTCTTTCTTGCCTTCCATTAATCAAAAAAATAACCATTAATGAATGATAGCAGGGGAAAAATACACCTATTTCTTGGATGTATTTTTTAATTACTATTATTAAATCAAAAAACATAAAAACACTGTTTCTGTTACAATATAAAGATTTTAAAACTTTTCCTTTACGTAATCTAGCTTATCAAGTTTCTGCTAAGTCTTGTAGGGAAAAGGTCTTCCAAAAGTAACCAAATTAAAAGGTAGATGACATCTTTTGAGAAATACAAAACACACACACAGGCAAGCAAATCTGAGTCATCACTGTATAGTAATTTGGAAAAAAATCCTAACAAGTATACATTTGCTACTGTTGAGGTTAGTTCTACATAGTAGTTTTTTGAGGCCTTTTGAATTTCTGGGTATATTACTCTGTATGCCAAGGAAAAGAAATATTAGATCTTCCCTAAGAAGATACTCCATGCTAACAAGATGACATAAATATGAAAAACAGACAGTAAACGTTGAAAAATCACAGTGACAATCAAATGAAATTGCCATTCATTTTAGAGAGCTGGATTTCACTGACTTTTCAGAAAGAATATCTTCATATTCACAAGTGGCAATGGGATCTTGCATTTTGACCATGTAGCTCTGAAAGAAATTTTAACATGCTTGTGTCAGAGTACCATAAATGTTCTGAAATCAAGACAGAGCTGTGAGAAGAAATAATATCTTGCATTAGATCAATAAATAGAGCTGGAAAAATCAGAGATCATCAGAGCGTGCAAAACATTGATCAAGCTTAAATCTCAAAAACACAGAAATATAAAAAGATGTTTGCTTGGAAAGGGTATCTCTATGTCAATCAAGGCAAATCCTATTTTTTTCAGAAACAGGCAGAAGATTAAATAGCAACTATGCAATTTTTACTTACCTGTTGAAATCCTGCTTTTTCAAAGAATCATACAGAGTCACAGAATCATTAAAGTTGGAAGAGACCTCTAGGATCATAAAGTCCAATGTACTGGAGTGATCATAGAATCATAGAATTATAGAGAGGTTAGAACTGGATGAGACCTTTAGAGGTTGCCTAGTCCAACACCCTTGCTGCAAGCAGGGATACCTATAACTAGATCAATTTGCTTGGAGCTCTGTCCAACCTGACCTTCCATGTTTCCAGGGATGGGGAAATCTGTGATTCACATACAGCCTGAATGCTCAGATTTCCACATCATGGAAAGCAAATAGCAGAGGGGATGCTGGGTGAGTGATTTTTTCTCCAATATATTGCCTGAGTCTGTAAAGTCAGAAATACTCCCATATTCTTCAGTGTAACTGTGCAGTATGTGAGTGATCTTACATGAATCAACAGCCCTTTGATTCCCTCATGTAATATTTCTCTATAATATTTCACCAGAGAAAGGTAATGTAGTAAAACCACTTCTGGTCCTGATGTTACCTGCCAGGGCTTCCCTTTTTTTGTGGTTGGTTATATCATCAAAAGAGAGAACTGAGATTATTTACCTACCTTACTGAAGCAGACNAAAAAAATCCATAGCGCAGGCTCGAGGGTGCTATCCGCTATCCTCTTTTTATCAGCGCGCTTGGAAAAGGTGCTGATGAGGAGTGTGGGTGGAGCCCTCCCAGGATCTTCGTTCGCGAAGCCTAGCCATACTGAAGCAGAATAACCCCTGTTGAATTAAATTGCCGTTACATTCATTGATGGATTCTAAAACATTTTAAAATTCATTTAAAACCTATTTAAAAGATTAGAACTTCAGAGTCAGTGTAAACACATTATATTACATTAAATAAGAAATAATTATAAAAAAGGAATTATTTTAATTTCCTCAGTTGTTTGTTGAGCAATTTTCCATCACCCTATAACAAGGTGCCTTCAGGTTTAAACGACAGCAACACACTTTAAACAATGTGCATCCAACACCTTAACAAACTGCTAAATATAGAGATAACCTGAAAAAAGAAACAGAGAGAAAGAAAACAAGGAATCAAGCAAGCAAGGAAAGTTTGAAAGCACAATAGAGAATTACATTTATTTCGTCGTATGAAAGATTAAAATCACATTGGAAAGAAATAAAATAAACTCAGACATTTATGAGTTCTCAACTGGATATTTCCATTAGCAAAACCAAATACGGCATTAACTTTTGACAGCTCAATAAAAAACAAAGAAAGAATCAAACAGAACTATTTCTTTGAGAAAATAATAAAAGAAGAACCAAAACTGTTGAAGTGACATATAGATCAAGCCCCTAGTTCTCATTGTCTCCTTCCAGAAAGTTATAATGAAATTACTAGAGATGTAGGAAAGGCAAATTTCTAAACAGCATCACAGCTCAGTTTTGAGAGAATGAAGAGCTGAGATTGAAATGGCTTTAGGTCACTGCAGAGAAGATAAACACATTCCCACATCAGACACCTTCTTTGCAGGGTACTCTTTAGAGGATTGTCTATTTGTCTCAAACTGACTTAAGAAGAAGTTATGGAAAATTTTAACAACATCAATAGTAACAAATTGCATGGGTCAAGCATGTAGCCTTATACATTGCCAAAACAGCTTACAGTCCTCATCTAAGGAATTACAGTCCAACAAGCCTGACATCTGTACTGGGAAAATCAGGAGAAATATACTGAAAAAATTAGTAGATACCTGATAAACATGATCCACTGGAGTAGTCAACATGTTTTTTCAGATGATTTGTTTTGTGTGTGTGGTGGCCTGTTTGGGGAATTTTTTGTAAAATGTCCTATAAGTCCACTGAATATATTTGAAATTCAGAGCAAAGAAGCATGTGGTTAAGAGTGTGTTTGATTGAGGTAGGGTTGTAAAAAACTTCTGGGCAAAGAGATTTAGACTGGACGTAGGAAGCATTTCTCTACCAAGAGGGTGGTCAAACCCTGGAACACACTTCCTAGAGAGGTGGCCAATGTCCCAAGCCTGACAGTGTTTAAGAGACATTTGGACAACACCCTTAACAACATGCTTTAACCTGATCAGTCCTGAATTGGTCAGACATTTTAACTAGATAATTGTTGTAGGTCTCTTCCAACTGAAATATTCTATTCTATTCTATTCTATTCTATTCTATTCTATTCTATTCTATTCTATTCTATTCTATTCTACTCTACTCTACTCTACTCTACTCTACTCTACTCTATTAATTGGGCCATGACAGCTTTAAGCAAAATGGGTATCCACAGCAAAAAAAGGGAGAGCTCTTGCATGGATAAATAGTTGGCTAAAGATAGAGAGCAAGAGGGAGGGGACAGGACTCCCAACAGCTTTTCAATGAAATGTCATGGACATCTGTCCTCAGATATCATCTAGTTAGCAGCTCTGTGGAAGACTTGGCAATTGGAGGATCACTGAAGTAAATAAGTTTTATTACAAAGCACAGTTATCCAGCATCATAAGGGAAATGAAGAATTTGGGATGGACTTTAGAAATATGGCAATAAAATGGCTCAAAATTCATTGTGGATATATAATGAAGTATGCGAGAAAGAAAAAGCAAAAATCCCAACGACAACGACTAATCAATGAGCTCTGAGGTGGCTGTTAATTTTCTGGAGTAAGGATTTGGGTATATGTTAATTCCAAGACAAGGTATACTCACTGCTTGATAGGGGTCAAAGAGGCAAATCAAATATTANTCTACTCTACTCTACTCTACTCTACTCTATTCTATTCAATTAATTGGGCCACAACAGCTTTAAGCAAAATAGGTATCCACAGCAAAAAAAGGGAGAGCTCTTGCATGGATAAATAGTTGGCTAAAGATAGAGAGCAAGAGGGAGGGGACAGGACTCCCAACAGCTTTTCAATGAAATGTCATGGACATCTGTCCTCAGATATCATCTAGTTAGCAGCTCTGTGGAAGACTTGGCAATTGGAGGATCACTGAAGTAAATAAGTTTTATTACAAAGCACAGTTATCCAGCATCATAAGGGAAATGAAGAATTTGGGATGGACTTTAGAAATAGGGCAATAAAATGGCTCAAAATTCATTGTGGATATATAATGAAGTACGTGAGAAAGAAAAAGCAAAAATCCCAAAGACAAAGAGTAATCAATGAGCTCTGAGGTGGCTGTTAATTTTCTGGAGTAAGGATTTGGGTATATGTTAATTCCAAGACAAGGTATACTCACTGCTTGATAGGGGTCAAAGAGGCAAATCAAATATTAGCAATTCTCAGGCAGATAACAGATAACTAAATAAAGGGCATGATGCCATTCTTTGGATCCATGTTTTGCCCACATGATGTGGGAGCAGTTCTGGTCCCCTCAGTCAGTGAAGGAGAAGTGAGAAGAGTTGAAAGGAAAGCAACCCAAAATAACCTGCTTAACTAATGTTTGCACCTATCTGACTGCTGAGAGAGCCCACTCACCTTGTCAACACAACAGAGAAATAACCCAGAAAAAAAAAAAGTGACTGTCATTGAACCACGTAGGAGGGAAGGGACAGAAGGCTTATCCTTTCAAAGCAATCAGTGATAGTTCATGTAGAATTTAAGGAATAAATTAGACATCCCTCTTTATTTTCATGAAGATATTTAAAAATAATAAAAACACTTGGCAATTTAAAATAACACTAGTATCTACAGTACTCTTTCCTACAAGATAGCTGAGGCTAGGAAGCATGAAATTTTCATATATATTAGATCATTTTACACCACTAGAGCAGTGTAAAAGCGATTGAAAACCAGATGTAAATTATATTGGCACATGTATTAAGGTACTGTTAGGGTAATGTCAAGTGCCTTCAGTGTGAATGAAATATTATTTTCTGCTATGGCTAATGAGTCATTACGTTAGTCACTACCACATTAAATGGATGAGGAATATAAACTTTCAGACCTCACAAAATAAGCCAAACACTAATTAAGGAGTCTTGAAAAAAAACTTATTTGAACAATTGACTGTTGGATGTGTTTTTACTGCTATACATTTCTTCTAATCTATCTTTTTTGTTACATTTTTAGATAAACTTAATGCTTTCTTCTGGGATACTAGACTAGATATAAGTTCTTTGTGTTAGAATTTGGTTAACAATTATTAAGTAGAGTAACAGTTTTCAAATTTTGGAGAAAGATGTTAGCTCAATTTTCCTCCTCGGGAAGCCTTTCACTGAATCTTACCTTGTTCATGCTGACAGACTCTTGTCAAGCCATATATTGAGTAGGAATTAAGTTGCTTTATTTTATTTTTTCTGAAACTTTGCTTTCCTCTTTCCTATAAAAGTTATTAACCCATTTAGACAGGAAAAATATTAATCAGACATTTTACTTATGGGTTAAATTTATAAGAGTTAAAACCTTCCAGTACTAATTACTTGCATAAAGAAGTAATTAGAAAATACACTGTTTGCTGATTGATGTGCTACTTCAAACAATATTGATCACTGGGTAGTAGAGATGAAAAAATTGCAGCACAATAAATAGCAGTAGAAATAATACATACTTAAGGATTTCATCAATTCTTGGTACTATACAAGTTAATCAACTAAAATGTACCCATAAATCTTCTTTGACCTCTAAGCCATTATATTTTTCAACAGGAATAGCCCTAGAAGGCAAATATTCCACTTCCTGTCTATTTTATATACTAGGGAACTACAATATTTGGCCTCCTAGGTTTACAGAAAGACATAGAGGATTTTGTGACAGGATCCAGATGACCCATTATCGCTACATGCCCAGTTCTGAATGACTGCTCCCCTATGTACATGCGTACATATATGTATTTACAAGGGTGCTACCAGTACATTTTACACTACATTTATAGTGCTTGTCTAGGGTCAAGGATAAGTAAAATCTCACAGCATATATGATCCAACCCGTATATTTTTTCTGATCAAGAACAAATTGGATCAAATGATGTCCTTACTACATATAATGGATTTCTTTTTCATTGTGGAAGTACTGTAAAGAGGCAGGAACCGTACCAGTTTCCAATGTATTTTTCTTCTCTGTTGTCCATAGTGTTTGTTTCCAGCCCAAGTCTTAACTCCTGCCTGGATTCCATAGCCAAGAAAGGTGTCTTTTATATTACATTTTATGATAGAGCAGTACTGTGCTCTAGGGTCTTTATTTTTGTGTGGAGCTTCTCTGCATAGTGATAGCTGTTAAAGATATGAGACTGATCCCTAAGACTTTGTAAATCCTGGAGGGTATTCCAGGATTGATGGACTTCATAAATAATGCTATTAGATTCTAGTCTAAGTTTTACAACTATTAAGCTAGTAAACCTGGTGTTGGTAAGGAGAGAAGGAGCATAGGTAACACATCAGTCCATCTTAGGACTCTGATGGTTTTGTCATTAAGCTAAGATAAGCAGACATATACAACTGGCATTGCAGTGACCCAGTCCAGGCCTTTTAAGTAAATCCATCTCACTAATTCTAGCTGTCTAAAAAATAGATGTCTGATCTAAGCTAGCTGTCTAAGCTTCCTTAGTATTCAGCAGAGAGAAAGGCACTTCTTGAGGGTGATTCATTTGGCTTATTTTGCAGAAGCATTTATTGCATGCATATGCTGGTTTAGCTTAATAACCAAGCTGCTAGGGTTTAAATAAGCAACTTTCTAGCAAACATGGCAGGGGGTCATACAAATTCTCAGTACTTTTCATGGCTGATTCACAATGTTGAAAGCAATTACAATCAAAACAAGTAGATGTAATTTTTGAACAAACTATATAGATTTCATGCATGACTGCAGGAAATAAGGAAGCTTAGTTTCCCACGGATCTCTGCCTGACAATGTACAAATGCTGGCTGCTGCACTGCTCACAGCTGTAGCAAGTACAGTGCCATGAGGGTGTTCTGGGGCAGGAGATTATGATGGCCATCACCCCTGCAGCTAGCTTATCTACTTCATCTTGGCTGTTGATTTTTCACGAATTTATTGGCAATTTGGGGTTATCTTACCCCTGGCAAGCTGAGGAGAAACCAGATCGTGGGTTCAAATATTAGTGGAGNAGACCCCAAGTGATTTTCAGACTGTGCCTGTAGTGGTGATATGGAGGAAGGAAAGACACATGCACACGCACACAATTAATTGCTTTCCATTCAGACTGTGCCTGTAGTGGTGATATGGAGGAAGGAAAGATACATGCACACGCACACAATTAATTGCTTTTCATGATCACATAAACATTTCTCCAAGAAAAATTAGATGCTCTAAAACCACAATTTAGTGTATAAGCTTCTTAGCCCACCATGCTAAGTAAAAATGCATTGGTTGGCCTACTTTTATCTTCAAGTGAGGCTGATGTTAAATAGCAGCTATCATGATCTTATCCACAAGGCCATCATTACTCAAACGGAAAATTTGTACACTGACACCAAATGCTGTGACTTATATGCATAGAATGGTAGAAAATCAATAAATTAAGCAAAACCAATATAAATTAGAAGCATTAAAGTCAGTACAAAGAAATTTTCAATTGTTAAGAAAAAAATAGTAGCATTAGCTTATGATTAAGCAGATATTGTGGCATTCTCAACAATAATTCAGAGACGCTCAGATCTTTCAGTGGAATTTATGTCCTGCATTTAGGAAAAAGGAAACAATTCCTGTTGAAGAAGACTGACGAATAAGTATGTCCTAACTAAACAGTCACTCAGAACAGGAAGTCCAGTAAAGACAGAGGTTTCTAAAGCAGCAGCTGAGAGAGCTTCATCCAGCAGCTGGCCAAGAAATTACCTGAATTGGCAGAAGAACAGCATTGCAAGGCTAGTGAACATAATTGAGTAAGATAACGCAAAGTGTGATTAGTCCATCAGACATGGAATTGACCCTGGACAAACTGATAGAATGACTGCTGCAGGAGACAGGAAAGAAGGAGAAGAGTGAGGGGCAGAAACTTCACTGATTTTTCTGGCAAAGGAAATATGATAAAAGAACAGCCTATATGTCCTTTCACACTTCTAAAGACATGTTTTCCTCTGCTGCTAGTCACTTCTTGATGAGATTGCAAGTTTGGTTGATATAGTACTTTTGATGTAGCAGACTTGTTGCTGTAAGGCATTTGACTTAACATTACATGACAGCTTGATCAATTATCCAGGGTGGTACAGCATCAGCATGGCACTAATGAATTTAGGACAGATTAAATGACAGGTCCCAACAGTAATTCTAAATAAGGAATCATTACTGAGTGATTGTGTTTCTCAGGATACCCTGCAGAGATTAGTTCTTCGGCTTCTGACACTTAATAACTTGATCTGTATTCTGAAAAAAGGTTGAGTATCAGTGATGAAGTTTGCAGTTAAGCTGGAAAAATAAGTGTTGAGTTAGAGGGGATTCAGTTACATCTGACACTGAGTCTGCCCCCCAACCACATTTGGAAGAAATGCTGATCTGGGCCCTCCTGCTACAGGAGCTCCTTCTCCTCCAAGTCCTCCTGCTGACACCCAATGGCCCAGGTAGCTGCAGAAACCTGCAAGAAAAGCCAAGGAGAGATGTTGCAAGACTGTGGACCTTGGCCCCATGCCCTGCACCCCAGCTGGAAGAGTTTCTTTGTTCGGGCTCCCCTGCCACCTCCCAGGGCAGTGCTTGGCCCAGCCAGCTGCTGCTGTACTGTTCCCAAAGCTGTCTGGAAAAGGACTGGTCTCCCTGTGGCCCAGGAAGACTCCCAGAAGTACTCTTGGTATGCCCAAGCAGCCTTCTGGGCAGCCTGCTGGGCATGGCACTGGGGGCTCAGCTTACTACAGGGGCCAAGCCCACCTGTCCCCTCCTGCACCTCCTGCCTGCCTCTGTCAACAGAAGACACTAGCAGCCATGCCACCTCACATCACACTATGGTTCAGTGAATTGCAGTGGTCGCCTACCCTGTGCCACCACCATGCCTGTGTAACAGTCCAGAGCAGTCCCATCATCACCACAATAAATGTCAGTGGGAGTAGCTCAGCCAACATAGGGACATTAGAGTTCCACAGAACCAGCAGCAGCACAGCCACAATGTTTCAAGTGACTAGGACAGGCCACAATGCAGTTCCCAGCTGACAGGACCCTCAACACTGCAGTGGGTGGCAGAGGCTGAAGTTTCAGTGTACCAAGATGACACCAGACCGCAGAGCCCATCACCTACAGCCTTACATAGCCCAGGCAGGCAGTGCACCCTTTTGTGGCATCGTGGGCCAGACAGAACATCCCTGTTGTGACATCATGGGACTGGCATACTGCCATTACAGGCATATGCAAGGGGCTCAGGAGGATTTCCAGGACATCCCCCCAGAAATCAGGAGGAGGAGGAGGACCCCCACACCTGGCCCTTCCAACCAACAGCAGCACTGACCAGAGCAAGGATCCCCTGGATGCAGAGGCCATATCCTGCAAACCCACCCAATGTCCCTGCAAGCTGAGTCCAGGTCCTGCCCAAACCTACCGGAGGTCCCTCCTGACACTAGGTCCAGGCCCTAACTGCTTGACTCCAGCCAGCATCTGAGCCTTCCCTGAACTGCTCACTCCCCGCCAGCAGGATGGAGGGAGTTGGGAGGGCAAATGTGAGAAAAAAAGGAAACTCTTGCCTAGAGATTGTATTGGGTTTGGCTGAGATGGAGTTAATGTCCCCATACAGTTTTCAGAAACGCTGTGCCTTGGGTTGAACATAAAACCTGTGATGTTGTGACTGCTGCAAGGCTGGCACAGCACCAAGGGGATGGGGTGGACAAGAACCTGGGAGGGGACACAACCAAGACAGCTGACCCAAACTGACCAAAGGGCTATTCCATACCATATGACATCAGCTCAGGGATAAAAGGCAGAGGCGGGGGGAGGGAAGGGGGCGGGAAGAAGACATCTGCCCTCCAAGCAACCACTACGAGTTCCAGAGCCCTGCTTCCCGGGAAAGGGGCAGACATCACCTATTATGGGAAGCAGAGACTAAAGCTCAATTTCGCTTTGCTTTGCTTCATGCGCACGGCCTTGCTTTTCTTTATTTTGCTTATTAAACTGCCTTTACTAAAACCCACGGGCTGTTTCCATCTCATGCTCTCCCTCTTGTCGTGCCGTGGGAGGTGTGGGGCGAGAACATGATAGAGAACCTTGGTGAGTACTTGGCTCTCGGCCCAGGTCAACCCTCCACAGTTCTTTTGGCACCCAACTTGGAGAAACACAGCAGGAGAGACAGTTTAATTAGTGAAGGGAGATAGAATTCCAAAGCCCCAAGAGATGCCTAAATGTTCATTGCCATCAGCACAGCCAGGAGATTCTTCTACAAAACTGTAGAGGATAAGACCAGGTGAAAATAAAAGTTTTCCTTCTGAGGACTGATTATTTATTGATGGAGATCATTGCAACAACAAATTCTTCCAAAAAAGGTTGTACTGACATGTCTGATAGGGAAAGGACATCTGCAGTAGCTGGAAAAGATGGGGCTGAGAGGACTGAGGAGCAGAAACTTCACAAGCTGCTGGCAAAGGAAACATGATGAAAAGTCTCTAGGTACTTTCTCAGTTTTAAAGATTATTTTGCCCACTACTTCCTGACATCTCTGCTTAGTAACAGTATAATGGCTTTTGCACATTAAAATTAAAATTTTAGCTGTTTTAAACTAGAACTTTTACCCACTTCAAAGAAGGAACATTACTTTCTCCTAGATAAATCATTTCCAAGGTATTTTCAATCTAGAATTAATTTCAGACTAGATCAGTATAGTATAAATCCTTCCATGTGACTTTCAGTCTGAGACTACACAATTAATTTAGCTCACAGAGACATTTCAAATTAAACCCCCTCACTGTGATATTTTAATTATACTAATCAGTAAAGTAAAACTTTAATTTATCAGAGTGTCAACATTTCTAAGTGATAAATGAGATTGCTATGATCTAACTGACAAATATTTCGTGTGTTGAAAAGAGTACTTTATCTAATGTTAGGTGGTTTTACAAAGAGGTAAGGAAATTCACCTGACTGCTTATAAAATGGCAAAATATTTACACTTTCTGAATGAGAAAGACTGAGGATAAATACTATTTATCTTCTTCAAAGATAACTTTTATTAATAAGGTTGCATCTATTCTTGGCAACTAATAAAAGATGATAATTTCCTTTTTTTATTCTTGTCACTTGTCCTTTGGACTTGCCTTAGTAAATCCATAGCGAATGGAGAGATAAGGGAGAATTGTTAGAATTAATATTTCATTTGCTCAAAAAGTAAAAAGTTTCACAGTGGACCAATGACTTACCTAAGAACAGTTTTCAGTATCACAGTGCCTAAGATTTCTGCTTCTTTATATATATATATATAATTTTTTATTCACAAACAGCAATATGGTTATTTCATCATCTAGATTTTAAAACAATATTAGGAAGATCATTCTTACAGAGTCTTAAAGGTACCTAAAACATCCTGGATAGGATTAATGTTCAACTACAAACACATTTTTGTAACAAAAGCATAAACAGAAATGACAACACTTATTTTTGTATCATCACAATTTTACTGAATTACAGGCAGGCAGGTGGAAGCCTGAGCTTAAGAATCATTACATATTTCTAGGGCAAGATTCTCATAATTTTTTTTATTTCGCTTTCATCTTGTGTTTCAATAGTGCCAAATACATTGCCAAATGAAAATCTTTCTTTACCCAGAACCGCTCCTAAAGGTTATAGGACAGTCCTTTTAAAGGTAGGAAATATTATCCAGAAAGCTCATAGGCTAAAGTCCTGCATTGTGTAACTACATCTGAGCAATGAGATGGGCTGGTCCAAGCTTCCAGCTTGCTCCCTTCGAAAGAGGTGATCCTCTCCTGATCCTGATCCCGATCCTTTCCCTTTTCTCCTCTCTGTCAGGTCCCTGACAGACAGAGAGCAGGTCCAGTTTGCCATCCAAGTCAAGTTTTTCTTGCTTATATTTTGTGTTTGAGATGTAGACAGAGCAAGATGGTAAGTGTTCAGCCATGCTTTATATTGTCTTTTTATCTGATGTGAATAATCATCTGATGCTTCATGAGCTGATTTGAAAGAAAGTAATAGAACAGTGGATAAATCCTTATTGTCAGAGAATATTATTACTTGCAGAAGTCTGTGACTGTAAGTCTGTACCAGATAAAGTCTATAATTTCTGATATTAAAACTGAAAGCAAAGAACAGAAGGCAAGAACATGATAGTTACACAAGCAGTAGACGTCCCACTGGGGTTACAAATAACTACTACAGCCAGCTTGTTCTTTTGCAGTGACAAAAAAGGGAATTAAAGCTTTAGAACTTGATTTCAAATAACAAGACTTTGTGATGACAAATGTCACTACAATAGAAGTAATTAAACACTATTTCCAAGCATGTATAAATGACATTATTATTAATGTAAAAAATGAGTGAGAAATCTTACTAATTTTTATCAGAAGTGTTAATCAGTGTATTACAGACAAACTACTCAAAGTATGAATCTATGATTTTAATTTTTTTGTCACTGGAGCAGTTGAAGTTCTCAGTGATAACGTGGTATCTGTTTATTCCATGCTAACTTAACTCTTAATGTAACTTGTTACATTGATAATTTCTCATACAATTCTGATTAAGCAACAAAGATACAATTAGTAGAAAGCTGTTTTAATTCAAGAACTAGTTATGCATTAGTCCTTAAAGAGGAAATGCTGAATCTGATCTTGCATTTCTTGCTTCTTTTTTTCTGTGTGTATGTGTGCTTGCACAGATTATATCTAGATATCTTCAGAAGTATCCAAATGTCTATGCAGAAGGCAGGACTGTCCTGACTCTGTATTCAGTAGCTCTGGAAAGACATAAAATCAGGGGTAATCTTCCTTCATGCTATTTATCATCTTTGTTTCTTGGTCTGGCACATAATTGGCTAAACAGCTGATTTCCAAGTGTTCCACAAAGAGCTCTTGGAATGATACTGTAATTCTTCGCTGGTAAGTGTACATTTCCCTGCTCTTCCTACAAGCTAACCATACCAAAGCTTATGAATGTTCCTATGTCAGAAATGTCTTCTTTCTTTTTTTTTTTTCCCCAGCAAAATCAGAGCCGTATGAGACCTGAATTTCAATTCATAGTCTGCTAAATACTCCTAAATTATTTTAGGGTAAAGCTAAGGTGGTTTCACTGATAAAATACATGGTGGAAGAAATTTGAGGGTAGGAGAAATGAAAAGGCAGCTTTGCACAGCAAGAAGAAAAGGAATGAAATTTGATGCAGCACACTGCTGGGAGGAAGAGCAAATCTTTAAAAGTGAAATGTTTGAATTAAACACCAGATTTTGAGTCTCATTTTACTGCTAGCTGCAGTCAAAAACCTTCAGCCAATAACTTCTAGTTCTGGTTTGCTTAGTAAAAGGATTCCACTCCACTGTCCCTTCCAACCAAATTAAGGGTCTGATGCCACCAAAAGGAGGGAAGGAAATGTTAGTGTCCTCACACACACTTCAATCTTGGGTTTCCTCAATCACTCGTCTATCCATTAAAAAAAAAAAAAAGTGAGAGTGATTTGGTGATTTTCATCTGAGAAGGAGTATTACAACTTTTTTTCCTAAAGGACAGGAATAATCTGTAGCAGAACTGCAGCCTAGGAGAGTTGCTTTCATCACCAAGCCTGAGAAGAAAAGCATCCCAGTCTAGCATCTCACTTGGTAAACCAGAATAAGCAAAACTGGTTGAGAGTGAAAATGGGGAAAAGGGGCTGGCGTTTTTGCTGAGACAGGCAATCAGCAAATTTTTATTTCCATGGATAATTGGAATAAATAGCAATGTAAGACACAAGTCTCCAGCATATAAATTCACTAAATCTATTCATTTATTCAAAACTTTGTATAAATAGCAATTCCTTATTTGTCAATGTGACTGTCTTTGCAGTGAATAAATGTGTCTCCTTGGGATAACAGACAAATGAGGGCAAATTTCTAGTCTCTTCTGTGTATTTTAGAAACTGGTAGTATGAATATTAATTTCAGCAATTATGTATAAGGAATCTTATTGTCCTTTTTATATTCACCATGGAATTGGACCAACGAAAGCAACTTCAGCAATATGACAGGGTAAAAATCCCTGTTCCCAGACATGTTTCTGAATTTATCAAAAATAAATTACAAGCTGGAACAGGAAAGACCCAACATGGGGAAAGCCCTAATACAATGTCTTCATTTTTATTAAAACTTATGCTTTGTGAAAATTAATTCACTCTGACTTATGCATCTCATTGATGAATTCTATGACTAGATTTTATCTGACTCTTGTGTTCATTATTATTCATTCTGGATGTGTTTTGAGCTTGATATGCTCTGATACTTTTTTTCAGTTTGTTTCTGTTGCATTTAGGCAGAAACAGAAGTCTCTGGAAATTAGCTTTCTCCTGTGTTCCTTTTTACGTTATCCAATTTCAAGTTGTCTTTCAGAGCTGTTTATCCTTTTATGTGTTTTTACTTGTACAAAAGTATTTTCCTAGGGCTGGTAGCACCTCATCTTAAGTTAAACCAAGCTTTGAGCTCCTTTTGCATTAACTATACATAGACTTGGTATTTAAGATCTATGAGGAGAAACAGTCCAGGAAAGCCCAGACAAGGAGAAGCATTGTGCTGACATATGGAGAAAAGGGAGGGGCAAAAGAAGGACTTCTGCACTCTGTCATGTTTCTGTTGAAAGGTACTGAGCATATCATAGAAGGAAGTGCAGAGTTAAGAAAGTACTAGAACTCCAGGTAGACAGAGGTGAAGGTCTGAAGCAAATGGTCACCCTAAACTAAGGCAAGAGCTTGCAACCCTGCACAAAGCAGGAGCACAGGAGAAGAAAAGGACAAAAAAAATAATTAAAAAAAAAATTTCATTTAAGCAGTAAGAAGTTTGCATGATCCTCTGTACTGCAGTCTAAATAACAGAAATCAGTAGCAAAAAATAAAGGATAATGGGGGAGGATAACATAGCTACATGTGAGCTAGCAAAGCCAGCTGGGCAACTTTTTCTGCTTAATATTATTTTGTAGCAGTAGATGGTAGTAATTCACTCTTCTGTGTCAGGTGAAGATCTTCAGGGTGTTGATCCTGTTGCTTGATGCCTGACTTAGGACATCTAAATCAGCATTTTCAAGCTTAATTTTAGAAGTTCATGGAAAGCATTAGAATTTCAGAGGCACTGAGAAAGAGGAGGGATTTTTTGAATAGTTGGTTCCCACCACTACAAGATATTTTTTAAGTTTAGAATATCGGAAAAAAAATCAGGCCTGGAGAATAACAGAGATATAGCTAATTAACCAGCAGTAAGGATCCTGAATATAGCCCATCACATTGCTCAAGGGCTAGAAAATTCCTGTAAATTCTGCCCTGTTACCAACTATATGTATATATACACATTATAATTTATAAGCCATCTCCTTCAATGTCTATAACAGAACTCGAAACTTATTTTCCTGGAACTGGGAAAGAAAAACCTGGATAAAGTCTTGACATATCTTAGATCTTCAGTGTTCAACTCTGTGAAGGTAAAGCGTGTTAAAGTTCTCTCTGATTTTGCATTCCCATCCCTAGTGCTATTGAGTCCCACAGGTTAGCATTTAGATCCCTCAGAACTTACTTCCTGTGGTAGCAAAGAGCAGAAGAGAGAGAAGTCAACAGAAGTAAGCATTTTGCATATGTTTTTAATCATCTATTTTCCACTGAAAATCCACCCACTAACCACTGAACTAAAGCAAGCTGCCCTTTTCTCCGACATAGCAGTTCTACTTTAAGCCTGCAAGAAGGAGATTGCAACTATTTGCAGGTTTGTTATAAAGCAAGGAGCAGAGGTATGACTGGGTACAACTTAGCAGTGTTTAGGCTTTTTCCTCTACCTAATGGATGGTAGTTGTCTATGAACTGCAGTAAGAGCCCTCTGAAGGACCTGTCTCACACAGGTGATACTGAAATATGCTCTGGGCTCAGAAATCGTGCTACAAAATGTGAGCTATTTGCAGGCTGTTTAGAAGTGTGAGCTATTTGATCAACCCAGATATGGCATTCATTTTTTTCATATATTTTGCCTATTTCTTATTCATATGCTTTATTTAGTACTCTGTTATCATATCTGCAAAGAGCACAGTATTTTATTTTGTCACCAAGGAGTAAGTAGACCTTCTAGCACTCCCGAAAGCCTCTGAGCCTATCTTGCTGATAGAGTTGCAGGTAGTGAACAGAGTCACAGTGAAATACTCAATGTCTGACTGAACTCTCATTGACAAAAGGTGTATCTCATTGCAGTGAGACATCCAGTGATGCTACAAGGGAAATGATTTACAGGCCTCACTCTGTTATCTGACAGATTATGTTCTATAGCAGAACAATATTCACAGTTGTTGTTTGATATGGTCACAGTGTGTGTTTTCCTCTACTAGCAGTGAAGAAGTCAGACTCCTACCCAGCTGCAGTGCTGCAACTCTGCCTCTGACCATGGCTCCCTAACCACCCTTTTATAGAGAGGAATTCCTCATACTGCTCCTGCCCCATTACTGCTTCTTATCAGTGTGATGCACACTCCAACAGCACTATGACTATAGATTAACTTATTGACAAAATTGTTTTAAAGTACTGCCTTGTTTTTGATGCAAACCCTAGCCTAGGTATCAGAGCTTTTTTGCACCTTCATTTGTAGCTGGATTACTGTTGGGACAGTTACAGTGCATCTTAGAGAATAAGATTCTAAATAGTTCCATATGCTATACCCTCCTGCCAATCTTTCTTTTATAGTTTTGTTCATATTGTAAAAAAAAGTCATCTGTTGATGAATGCCACTGTATTGTAACACCATCATAAAGTATAAACAAAATAGGTACTTACAGAACACTCATCCTGTTCCATCTATTTAGAATCTGAAAAATTTAATGCAATGCAGATACGTATGTTTTCAACAAATCATGTATCACAAAATTCTCCCAAATTTACTCTTGGCAACACATGCTGAACTTGCTTATCAGGGCCTTCTGTTATTTACATATAAAATATAGTGCTGGATTTTCAAGGGACATTGGTATTTGGTTCAAATGATGAGTTAACACTGCCCTCTGCAGTTACTCTGAATTCAAAATCTCCTTCTACTGCTCTTACAGCATAGGTAACAATGCTGTGGTTACTGTGATTGTCTAAGGATATAGGAAAGGCATTTCTTAAATTAAGTTATTACAGTCTAGAAAAAAAAAAACATAAATGAGGTCTGGGAAGAGGGGCACAAGTTGTTCTTCTAGTCTAAACCAGAAGCAGGGAATGTCTTTTTCAGGCTGGGAGAAAGACTGAGATGCTGAAAGCTCCTCTGTTTCTTCCAACACGTGTGACTCTGGTCATTTACAGATATCACCATTCCCCACAAATCTTTCCTACCTGAGTAACTGAAAGAATATGCAGACCATGTGCTGGGCAAATGTGCAAGGACATCCAGATCTGCTGTGTAGATTTCTGAGAGAGCTCTGAGAATGTCTGAATAGCTTGCCTAAAATTTCTTCTTAATCTGAAAACTGGAAGTGGTGGAGGATATATAATATCCCCATGGTCATTTACCTTCACTGCAGAAACATAAATCTTATCTATACTTGGGCACAGGAAAAGTGCTTCTAGGTTTCCACTTTCTGATTTCTCTTACCTGTAAGTCTCCCCTGACTTCAGGGCCATAGATTTCACCTACACCATGAGGAACTCAGTCTTAGGACAGCAGTTGCAACCCTGCTCACCTCTAGCAGAAAACCTTTGCCACACTTATTGTCCAGGCAGCATTGTATGCTTTAACCATGTTGTGATGAGGAGTCTTCATCCCTTGCTTTCTTACCTTTCCACAGTATGTAATTTTCAGATTTGGCCTTGGTCATTGCCAGCTCATATTCCCTGCTGGGTTCAAATATCTGGTGGAAGATTATTACTCTGTAAAATGCATGGAGCCGTTGCTTGTTTCCACCTGTTGGGTAGGAGACATTGTAAGGATGAAGAGTAACTCAGACATGGAAGACAGAACTCCCTCTTCCAAGGGAAAATAAATATTAAGGGGGAAAAGTAAGCTTTAAGATCATTGTACAAGGAAGAGGCATGTCTTACAGAGTGGAGGAAGAAAAAGAAAAAGGCAGATATGTTGATGTTAATGTGAGCACAAAAGGAGCTCTTTCTCCTTCAACCCTGATTTCTGGAGACTACATTGTCTTTGTTTGATGTGACTCCTTTTTGAGTGTCCTTTTTTTCCATGTTAGTTTTCCTGCACTTTATAATTGGAGTTAGACTGTATCTCCTCTTTGCTACTTTCTACAATCATTTTCTTCCTATTTTTTTTCCGATTCATTACCATGACTGGGCACAATTACATATTGAAACACATATTTCATTACATTTCTAGTTCTAGATTCCAGGTTTATGTTTTGTTGTTCATGACTCATTAAAACCCTGTTAACAATTTTCATTCTGCTACTCTGAAGACACTGCTGGAGCTGTGCAGAAGGATGTAAAAAGGAGATATTAAAACCAGTAAATGTAGGCATTCTCCAACATGGCACAGAACTATTATGTCAAATTCTACTCTGATTAACACTGATAAATCTCTAATAATTCAACTGAAATCCCACTTTCTACACCTGGTGTCATGACCCGACTGCCAAGCAACCCAGGGTAGTGCAGGGGATTGTGCAAGATTCGAAAATTCCCTTGGAGTAAATTAAGGTGAAATGACACCAAAGAGCTGACTAAATTGTTACGTTTATTGCAGGCAAGGAGTGTTATTGGTATTCTGGAAAGCTTTTGGTCTCTAGTGCCTTAAAGATAGAAAGGAGAAGGAGAGAGGAGAGAAGAGAAAGAAAGTGAGATATCACCACCCTTGATTCCAGCAATGTCTTGCAGAGTCTCAGGTCCTTGGGTAGTGGGTGCAAATCCAGGAACATAGTGCAGAGTGGGTCTTGAGTTCAGTGGTGGATGCACGCTGGATGTACCCTGGTTGCACCCAGGATGCGCACCAATGGATATGCCATCGTCCTTCCTTATACATGCAGGACATGGGTGGAGTGGTCACAGCCGTGTAAAGGGGAGATTAACTCAAGAAAAAGAAATTGTCCCACCTTGGCAGAACTTAACTTTTTCTAGTATTAATCTCTTTAACTGCAAGGAGCAAGCCTTGCCTCGGGCCAGGGGGAGCAGGGTCATTGTCGGTCATTGCCTGCCCTTCACACCTTCCCCCTCCAGGTGGGACTTTCCCGTTCTCCACCCATTCTCCAGGTGACATTGTTATCAACACTCAAGATTTGAGACATCAGTCCTTTAAGGAGGTTTCAGGCTCCTACGTGTGGTTAATGAAAATAGAATTTGGTCTGTTGGTTTTAAAACACAATGGGAACTTTGCCATTGTCTCAAATAAAGGCAGGATTTTACCCAATTTCAATTTTATTTCCATCATACTACATAGAGTCCATTTCTGATATCAAATTCACTTTATTCCTTAATGAATTTAGTAATCATTTTACTATTAACTTTATTCTTTTTCTTTCTTTGAAATAAATGGAAAAATTCATGATTAAACAGTTAATGAAAATATTTCATGAAACCTATAAAGAGTCAGACAATGTTTAAGACAAAAGCAATCTAGACTATATTACATCATTCCCATGCACTGTATCAATGAGATCATACATTAAAGGTTTTGCATCCTTCATTGTTAAGACTGGCTTTACTGATACAGCTATTTGGAGCTCTTTCTAATACCATATTTGTCCTAACTTAATGCCTAAAGTCTATTATTATGAAAGATCAATATTCCTGAGTTAAACAGAAGCATTAAAGTTTCTAAAAATCAATATTATTGAAATTTAAAAAGATAACCATATGATTTAATAACTTCTTAATTATTTGCTGTGTGCAATACCAGAAAATACTCTGTAAACTTAATCTAAATGAAATATAATCTCTCTCTCAACAAGACTATAAATGAATGCTTCTCTTATTAACATGTATACAACACTAAATCATACGTTGCCTCTGCCAAAAACTGATTCTTGAGTTTCTGTTTATGGCTTCAGGGCAGCTCTAGAGAGCATTGCTATGATCATTTTTTCGTTAGTCTCATTTTTTTTCTAAGCTGTGAGAAGAAAGTCCTAGTTTATCTGTAGCACATCCCATTCTTGAAGAAAATACCAGGACCATCATTTGCTTTACACAACCTTGAATGCAATCATGCATTCTGTTCTGCGTCACGACCCTTGAAATTAAATGCTTTTAATTAAATTAAATTAAATTAAATTTTAATTAAATGCTTTTCCTACACAGTAGTGCAAAACAGTGGTTAAAAGGATTTGCCATTTTTTGAGATCATTATACAGGAAATATTTAATCCAAATCTACTGTCTTTCATGCTCATTTTTCTGGTGTGTTCGGTTCAAAAATCTTAGTGAATTAGAACTTACTTTAATAGCTTGCAAGCATTTTCTAAAGTAGCCACATTCGCATCTATAATGCTATATTGAATAATAGGTTTTAATAGTGAATATTTGGTGTCCAAATAATATATTGACCCATTTCTGCAAAAGTATATCATATAGAGAGAACCATCCATTATGAAGTAGATATAAATTTACGGATTTGTAACGTATCATGTCACTGCTACTTTATGGAAAAGTATGTATATTTATCCTGTTAATAGTGTAAGTTAAAAAATTGAATTAAATTGTGTAAATGAAAAGCTATTCTCCTTGGATGTTCAGTGACTCCAGAGTTCTGGGAGGAAAAGTCCTTCTTAATAAAATGCAGAATAATCAAAAGAGGTGTTATTAGATATAATTTAAGACTATGGATATGGTAATATGGCTATTATCCAATTTTTTTGAGTGACTGTCATTTAAAGAAATCAAACAAAAGGAGGCCTGACAGCAATGCATGCATAAAAATGCTTTTTCAACATAATGGAAGCTGATAGAGCTCTGACTTCAAGTAATGGTATATGAATTAGTCTAGGCTAGGCTGAAACATCTTTGGAAAAAATAACTTCCAAACCTAGAGCAAAGCATAAAACTTTGCTAAGATGTCTCTTGCCTCATGCTGGCCTCTTAATTGTCAAGAAAAATTCTTTCTCTGTCAAGAAAGCTCATTCCACAAACAGGACTATGTGTGCAGTGGATACTGTTTGACTAGCATCATCCTTCACAAACCCACTGATTCATACCCTACTTTGTTGCTTTTAAATGAGTTTTTCAACTTTGGTTTACATCCTAATATAAAAAATCTGATTTCTCTTGCAGGAACCAACCCCTGATGCTGACAATCTTTTCAAGGTACTAAAATCTACAGAGCTACAGTGTCAAACTTTAAGGATGTCTGAGGATGCAGGAGATTTTTGTAGGTAAAAATAAATAATAGCTCACTAAAAGCTTAAGCCTGGCTTTTGAGGGGAGCCCAAGCCTCTGTGCAGGGGTTGGGATTGAGAGGCTTACCAAGTCCTTCAGAACTGAAGAAGTTTTGACTTCTTCTGGGCTTTGCTGAGGGTCCTCAGTCACCACCTGACTTCTGCAGGTACATGACACCAAGCTTTAAATACCCTGGAGAGCTGTTGGACAAGTGTCACATCAGCCTTGTGGGTATTGGCCACAAAAATGATTTAGGGAGGGTCAGAAGGGCTAGTCCCCTGTTTAACTATGATTTGCTACATTTGGGATGCACTTGATGTCAATCACATGGAGGAAAGACTGTATCTGAGGCTCACATCTAGCTCAGTGAATGTCAGGAGGAGAGAGCCAGGCTCT
>VWZO01013837.1:229111-287397 GCA_013396975.1 Bucco capensis | reverse complement strand
ATCAGTTCCCAGTCTGTACTGATACATTTTCTTAAAATCTGGACTAGTATATCTATAGTTCCAGTGCCAGCAAACAGGCATATCTCCTCTGTTAAATATGTGTGTGCATATTGTCTGACACACTTCTAGTCACACCAAAGCACTTGTTTCAGTGTAGAGTTCAGAAACTATATGGAACTTAGAAAAACAGGATGTAGCTATAAAATAGCTAAATCTGCTTAGCTTTTTGTATTGTTGTATTTGTTTTCCTGGAAGCTTTTTTAAGAGCAGACAAATAATTTTCTCTTGACAACTCAGCTGTTGAAATACTTAGGTGAATACACTGATGATTGATGGGTGCACAGGAAAATCAGCAGCTTTCTGTAGTTTGCTTTTCTGCTGCTGTGCTTCATAAATTAAATAAATGAAAGCTTAGTGAGAATCTGCACTCAGCGCTGGATGGTGTTTCAGGGTTTCTTTATTTAGAAGGCCTGCTGAGTACCACATGAAATACAGTGTAAATGCATTTGATATTGTGAAGGAAGATTGCCTTTTTCACAAAACTTATGTATCTACATCATATTACTGATTATTTTTTTAAAAGGCAAAACAGAGGAGTGAGAAATTATTAATTGTGATGGGGACTGCTTTTATTTTTTTCACTATAGAGAAAGGGAAATGTTCTGTATTGTTTTGTCTCTGTGCTGAAAAATAATCTGTTTTCAGTAGTATTGTTGATATTTAAAGGTATTAGTTATAGACACTGTCTGGCACTGAGAGATTGAAGATTTTAGTTTTTCCCAAGGAGCATAGTTTGGATCCTTTTTAATTAACTTAGATTGAGATCATGGAGGCTAAAGTAGTAATGGAGATGATTGATACTTCATCCTTTTGGATTTTTTTCTTGTCAGTTTTCTGTGAGCAATTACAGAAGGAAAGAATGTGTTTTGTGATTCCTAGATCTCCTGCTTGCTTAACTGTTTAACTTGATTAGCTGCTCTTTTACATCTCTTTTTTTATTTAAGTGTTTCATGTCCAGCTCTCTGTATTATCTTCACATCAATAAACCTTCTGCTGAGACAGGCTGTTACATGTGCAAGTATTGGCTTCTATCAAAGAATAAAATAACAATCTTCTATTAACTGCACATGCCCTTACACAATATTTTTAGTATGACTAGGAAGGGTACCAAATGATTGTCTTGTTCAGGAGTCTCAGTCCCCTTTGCTGGAATCTTTGACACAGTAGCATGCTGCCTGTGTTGTAAGCATCATTTTAGTGTGCTGAAACAACATGGGGAAAATGGAAGGTTAGTGAACTAAAAAAACCACAGTAAACCTCACCTGTTGTAAGATTGGTACTAGAACAGCCATATTCCATATCCTGTGAACTGGTAAGGACTGCACTGTGGCCTGATGAGCTCTAACAAAACAGAGCAAGCATTAATGAAGACTTCTTCCTCACTTGTCTCTTCTCCTCTATCTCTTGATGAGCAGAGGAAAGTATTCGACTTTACAGTGATTTTAAAGGCAACTCTCCTGGTTTCACCCACCACAGTTGCTATTTCTGCATTGCTGCCTAGGGTACATTGTAAAAATGTTGATGAGAATGTAAGTGATTGCTGGCTTGCTGTAGCAGGCAGGAGGATTCCACAAATTCACATCATCCCTGTGGTGCACTGGAGATACTTTCTATAAATTCAGTAATGCAGCTATGATTATTCTTCTCCTCGCCTCTCAATTAACCAGTACTGCACATATTGTTCCCTGTCAAGTAGCTTAGCTTGTCAGATGGCAGTGAGCACTGTTGTTCTCTTTTCAAATTGCTGGTTTGATTTCTGGCTGTACTTGATTGCTTTAAAATGTGCTTTTTGCATCCATTTTCCTCAATACTTAATTAACTGGAGAAAAAGACTGAAATGAGGTTTCAGTTAAATAGGTGTTTCACTTTTGTCCCTGCTATCTCATTCATTTATTTTCTCTAGTTCACTGAAGTAGTTTCAGAGACTATCTTTCATTTGCAATGAATTTTGCAGTCCAGATTATCTCTGTTATAGCTAAATCCCCCTGGAAAATACATAGCATGCTGGAAAGAGGTGGTGAAAAGCATCCACTATCAAACCAAAAGTGCAGTGAGCATGGCTAGGCAAAAGACAGCTGGATGTTTGAGAGGACTGCTCAACTAGCCATAGCAAAAGGACATGTGCCTGACACAGTGCTGCAGCAACAGCATGAGACTTGAGTTAGTCACAACACCATGTAGCAAAGTTCTTGTCACTTTGCAGTGAAGAGTTTGGTTTGAACATTGCCAATGCAATTTCCATGTGTGCTAAATACCAGACAAAGCTAGAAGAAAGTATTGCTTTACAAAGTGGCAGCTATTACAGCACTAGCAATGCTCAAGCAACATCTGGGGTACTTCTGTGCCTGTACAGGAATGTCTTCTGACATCTACGGTGCAAGTAACTTCTTGAAAGCACTTGTCTCTCACCTTTATCTCCATTTCCTTGGTATGATCTATTCTGTTTTAGGTGCTTGTGGGAAGAGAAGGGCCTGCATGCAGTAAGCTACCATGGAGCAGAGCTCCATAACAGTGTATAAAGTAGCAGCAAATTTACCTTTTTGTTCTATGAATAATGTGGAAGACTGCTGCTAAATCATAACCTAGCACTCCATACAGGCTAAGGATATGCCTGCCATATGCACAGGTTCCTCAGAGGTAAGACACCAGCTTGAAGTTCCAGAATTCATTGGAACAAAACAGGCTTTGGTGTTGTTATTTTGGTTTGGGTTTATGTTTTTTTAACATGTTTGCTGTGACACCATGCATTTATTTGAGCCTTACAAAGAGCCAAGACCATACAAACTAAATAGAGCAGTACATCAGGGATCCAGTGTAATTGCTGTGGGAGAGGCAAACACTGTGATGAAATGTGATCTTCAGTTTGGATTCCAGGGGGCTAGCAAGCAGTCAAAAAGTTCACCTGTCTTGAAAAATACCAAGAGCAGACTTTGAAAGGCAGATGATTGCAGAATAGACTGAGAGCATCTGAGCAGTGTGATTTGACTTGCTCAAGACAGAGAAAATTATTAATATTAGAGTAGGAATGAATCAAGTGGAAAATGGATTATGGGTTAATCAGTTAGGATTACCAGAACATCTCCATGGATTTTTACTTTATTAAGAGATGATAATCATGATGGCCTCTCTTTGTTCTGTGGAAGAACACCTGTGGGTATTAATGACATAAAATGGAATCTAGAAGCTGTCATGTGAAAATAGAAAAAGGAAGGCTGGAGTTAAAAGCTGTTCAGCAGACTCTGAAGAACTTACTGGAAAAATCTTAAAACTCTGCTTCAGTTTGAAGGTCATTGCAATGGGCATTCAATCTTAAGCACTTTAACAGAAAACTAGTTCTTGTTCAAACAGATTAAGGACAATGGATAATCCACTCTCTGTGAACTGGAAATGTGTAATGTACAGTGCTTCAAAAGGTATCACTTTCTACCTCAGCATACTAGTGTTTAGGAAATATGGAGCTATCCAAACTCCTTGTGATAGACATCCAATGGAATTCTGAACTGACAGATGAGATTTGCAGTCTCTAATGTCAAAGGATTTCTATTTCTTTTGAGAAGTTTATGCCCTTGATAGACATGAACGAATGCTGAAGGATGGTGAAAAGAGCAACTTTAAAACCTCTGCCATGGCTCTAAAGCAGTTCTTATGATCAAGTCTGAACTAATCTCAAAGTTATTAAAACCTATTTACAAAGCTGCTCTTTGTAAATACTATAAGGTAATTTTACATCTTGTATGTTCTGCTTTGCTGAGTTGACTGCTGAAGTGAATCTTCAACAAAAGGGAAAAATCCAGCACAGCAGCTGAGGCTGTGGAAGGCTGAGGACTGTGAGAGTTTGTGGCCAGGCCTCCATAGTGCTAAGCCAGCAGATTTGGTCCTGTGTTTTAAGTATGTGAATGTCACCTTTACCTCTCTTTTCCCATCTAGATCTCATTTTGAAGCTTGCTAACGTATAACTAAAGCATGGTCTGGGTCAGGCTTGGTTTCAGTGGCTACAATAATCAAAGCTGTCAGCTTTACAGCTGTGAAGATTCTATTGCACACATCCTGTGGTTTTGAGATGGACCATGCTTACGTGATACTCATCCCTTTCTATTTTCCAGTTGTCTCTGTGCATGGAAATCCTGCTTTACACAGGCACATACCTGTGTACTTGAAGAAATCAGTATTTGCCACTGCACACACACAGCTGAATGTGCATAAGAAATGGGAAGAATGGGGCAACATTTCAGTATCCTCAGCTATGCAGTATATACTGCCAGAGGAGGCAGTGAAGTGAGTATGTCCAGATGAACCTTCAGAAAAAATGTAAGAAATCAAAATAAAATTTTTCTCATTAGAATTTCTAAAAATATTAGCCATGCCACTTGGCCAAAATAGAAGTTTCTGACTTTAAGTCCCATGCAGAAGAGAACTTGTTTCACAGGACATTTCCCCTTCTGCCTAGGGTGGGGCCACTGGGTCAGTATTGGTTTGGAAGAAAGTTTCCACATATGAGATCACTGACATTTTCTGTTGTGAGAAGAATCATCTTGTGTCCTATGCTCATCTCAGAGCAGTCATTTTCATTTTTACTGGCTTGCTTTTAAAACTTTCCCATGTGCAGTATCTAATGATGGTATGTTACAACAATCTGTATTTCAGTGGTACCAGTGCAGAGTGCTGGAAGGGACTGTTGGTAAATTGCTTACTCACTTTGATGATTAAGCCAGTAATTATTGCATTAGCATCCTCAACCACACTCGTCTGCTGATCTATCTCCTCCAAAGGCAATCCCATGAGATGTCATGGGCTAAGCAGAGAGAGAATGGCACTTGAAGGCAAGGGCAAAGAATATGTAGGAGATAGTGCAAGGGATTAAATGGAAATTGCTATCTCCTGTGTCTGCTTTAGTGTGACTTGGGATAGTGCTGGGGTCTGGTACATCAAAAGGGATTTTTTTTTTGCCTTAGAAAATAAAAATAAACCTTTACAGTACTGGCTATGGAAGACCCTATGACACTTTCTGTCAGGTCTTACCACTGAGGCTGTACTCACACAGTTATCAAAGCAAATAATTTTATTTGGTTGACTAAGAAAGCCTTTCAGCTTCCATACACACTGTGGTGTTCCATTGCCTATGCTCTTCTATGTTCCTGTCCTGAAATGTTTGGTAACACTGCTAGATGCTGATTATTAGCTCTCTTCCACACCTCTCTCACCTTAGGTAAATCTCCTGGTGTCTACAACTGCACTTTTTTTGACAATGGATCTTCCTAAAAGCAAAGGCATTACACAAGTGTAAGGTGTAAGTGTAGTTTGTGTCTTCAGGAGCTTTTGGAGTTTTATATGGTAAGATTTCAGGAAATACCTTACTTGGAACAGTTTTGTCACTGCAAGACAGACAGGCACCAGATGCTGCACTCCTACATGTGCTGTTTTAGTTTCCCATCAATTTCCTGAAAGGATGCACTTACAGACACATTTCAATGGCTAGTTCAAGCCCAGTAGTGACATTTTTTCCACTCTTCTGGATTCTAAGAGCTACTCATTTACCTGCACCTCTTATCAAGAATTAACAGTTTTTTCTTTTTTGAGGAAATATTTTTCACAAAACTGGTGGCTTCTTGAATTCTGTTGGAGTATGACTCGAGTTTTGAGACCACTATTCTGCATGTGAAGCACCATCCTTGCACTTCAAAAGGTATAAAACTGCCTAATGTTGGGTTTGAACTAGATAAAAAAAATTGACAAGCTTTCCTGAGTGGAGAACATTTCATTACTACAGAAAATGGGGGAACCTGTTTGCTCTGTGAAAATTTGTTAGAAAAATTCTCCATTTTCTTAACAAGTGTGCTAGAAAAAAAATGATAGTTCTAAAGCATAAAGGAATGTTTCAGCCTCTAGGATTGGGTAGGTGAAAAGAACCCTCACATGAACATTTCTAAGCAGAGCACAGAATGCAGCCTGCAGAGGTAGTAAAACACTGTGAACAGCAGAAAAAAACCTTGGTGGGATGAGTAGTGCATGCTTTCTCCTGGGCACACTATTTGAAACTGCATGTTCTAAAGCAAAGAAAATTGCTTCTCAGACATACTTGGATGAAACAGCTGGAAAATAGAATTGGGCTGGAGTCCAGTTAGAGAACTGCCCTCTGTACTCCACTTTACACTAACAACTATGCTATTGAGGTACCTAGAGCTCAACTTCAAAGGTGAAGGTGCTAGTTATTTTAAGAGGCTCTTGTCTTTGTGTCTTTGAGGCTCTGTCCTTCTTTCTTCAATCTCTTTCTCTGCTATGCAGTTGCCATAATTTTTTCCTATCAGAATTAGCCAATTAATTGGTTTTTTTTTCTTCTCAGTCACCATGTAACATCTCACTGAGCATGTAACCTTCTCCCTGGAAAAACAATGGGTGCTCTGAATTCCCTAATACTAGAACTCAACCATGAATTCCCTAGTACTAGAACTCAGCCATGAATTCCCTAGTACTAGAACTCAGCCATGAATTCCCTAGTACTAGAACTCAGCCATGAATTCCCTAGTACTAGAACTCAGCCATGAAATCCCTAGTACTAGAACTCAGCCATGAATTCCCTAGTACTAGAACTCAGCCATGAATTCCCTAGTACTAGAACTCAGCCATGAAATCCCTAGTACTAGAACTCAGCCATGAATTCCCTAGTAAGTGGTGAGGATTGCTTGGCTGTGATGCATGGCAAAATAGGGATGGTGGGTCAAGCAATGTAGTTGGATGGATTTAAGCATCTTCATGATGCTTGAACTGGCACAGTGGACAGTGTTTTAGGGAACAGGTCTCAAACACTATGCTGGAGTAACTGCCAGCAGTAATTTGGACAAGGCTGTTGGTTTTGGATAGCAAGTATGTGGGAGAACAGGGTCCAGAGAAGTAAGTACCCAAATAACATCCAGCATGGCATCCAGCATGGGTAAAAAAAGACACTGCAAAGACTTTGACAAATGTTTCCATCTTATTGTCTCTCTGGTCCAGAAAACAGTGATAGTGAATAAAAAGAGTTTGAAGACAACAAAGTAAAAGAGAAAAATATGCAAAAAAAAAAGCAGCAACAAACATTCTTTGTAAACAAGTTTGATGTAAATAAAGCCATCCTGCACACTAAGTACATTATCTTTCTTCTAGAAACCTTATTAGAGTAACACACAGAACTGTAGAGAATAATCTCTCTTTACCAGCCTATGGAAACACCTTTACAGCTGCTTTTGTAGTAGTTTCTCCTCACCTTGTATTTAAATTGCATAGCAGCCAATATGCCAGAAATTGTTGCTCACCATTGATATACAGCAGTTCTACTTGAGATGACAGAATATTTAATAATAGACATTTTTTTGCTTACCTCATCAAGGTCATACCTCTTATTTTTTATGTGCATTTGAAATACATCTTCTAATGCCCTTAAAAAAAAAGAAAAAAAGGAACATCAGTGCAAAAAAAAGACTGTTAAAAGGCCATATACTTCCAAGTGAAAAATATCAGTCACAAACGAGTAAAAAAGGAAAAGTAGATTTTTAAAATTATCTTTGTATTAACATTTTATATTTCCATTTAGAGCACCAGGGGAAATGATCTGATTTCATAACATATCAAAATCACAACAACATCATGCTGAAATGGCATGTCAGCTTATGTGAAATAAATGTCTTAAGTGTCAATCACTCATAGAAATAAAGAAAAAGTATTATTATTCATGTTAGCAGAAATGGAAACAGGCTTGTATAACCTGAGCAAAATGATACAAACACTATAAAGGAATTCAGAGTTCTGACAAAACAGAAAATACTTGCAGACCTCATTCAAATAAGACAGCTTTTTTCTTTAAAAGGATGTGCAAAATACTTTTATAACTTTGAAAGTAGACTTAGAAAACCAGATTGATATTGAAATTTTCCTTCATTGTGGATTGTCAAATAGGAATAGGAAATTCTCTTGATAATATCGTAAAATGAAGGNAAACCATTCTAGGATTCTATGGCTGGAATAAGGAATAGAATAGTCCTGCTTAGCATAGGGCTGTCACAAATAATGCCTGTGCTTGAGCTATGTAGAAATTCAACACTGATTTTTTTTAAAGGGTGAGCAAGACAAGGAATTGTACAAAAACTCCCTATTATGAATGGCTTTTGGTACTGTTGACCATCCCTTATTTTTAAGAGCACTAAAATTCATGAAATGACTGGACTATTAAAAAGACACATTGAATAAAGCTGCTTAATACCAAGCAGCAGACAGAAAAGACAATCTCTCTGCTTTTTACAGTTGGTGCTTGCTTCTTCTGTGCTCAGCACATGTATGAATTTGAAATAAATGCAAGCCAGGACTGCATTACATCACTCACAGAGTAACTAATGAAGTATAAGAAAGTATGGCAATATTTTGTTTCCATCTCTTGCACACTCTTTCCTCTATCCTAAACATGAGCTGAGGCAGGTCAAAACAGAAGAAAAGCTGAGGCAATCAAGTAAGGATTCTCATAATAAGCATTATTGTCATAGATCACATTCTATATTTTATATATATATATTAAGTATTATGAAATAATAGTAAGAATACATAGGAATAAGAAAGGGATATGTGTTACCCAAGACCACAGAGGACAAACAGGGGCATATTGATGGATAATGCAAAGCCTCTCACAATTCACTGTCTTTTGTCAGAATCTTACTTGTAGCAATGCAATCAGGAATGGTGTATGACCAAAACTTTCAGCCCTTTTTCAGCAGCTGTGTTCCTTTCAAGCACAGATCTAAGAAAAAGGATATGAATGGTCACGTGCAACAATATTGTTCTCTGCAGGTGGTGTTTAAAAAATAATAGCCCCAGCAGTTCTAGCTGAAACTAAGGATTCACACATAAAATATTGGTAGTCTGGTCCAAGGTCTTGAAGTCTCACAAGGTGCATATGGCTCTTTTGGGTTGAAAATGCAGCTATGTCAGAATTTCCTTGCCTTGTGGGACTCTGGTACATAGTTTTTGCCAGTACTGCCAAGCATGGCAGCAGAGAGCTGTGCTCTAGTCCTTCCCCTCTGGATGCAGCTGCAGAGACTCCTCAAACAGGTAATTCTAGAGGGCTAGCAAGGCTTCAGGTGGGCTGCTGAAATGTGACTTCTGGCAGTATGATGTTGCTTTGATTAACACTGACTTACTCATGACAAAATGCATGATTGGGTCACGATTAGCTGAGGGCTCCCTCACACTGCTATTGTGGTAATGCACTTGAACTTACAATATGCTGCAATTTTTTTGCTAAGAAGAAGCAACTCCTCTTCCTCTGACATGGTGTAATTGCAGCTTCTCTCCCTAGTAATGGGACAGAATAAAGCTTGATGCAAAGCAGCACTTACTGCAGATTTTCTTTTGGAGCAGGAGATGCATCTACCTGAATTTGGTATTGCGTATTTCTGATTTAGCAGAAGGGTTTCAGGGTTGTAGTTTGTCTTAAAGTAGTATTTCCTTCAAAAAAGGAATAACTGAAACTTGGGTTTCTTTTTTTTTTTTTTTTATTTAAGAACAGATTTCACTAACAACTAAAACAGATATATAGTCTTCTGAGGCATGTAATCTGGCTTTCTAATCTTGCATGGACATGAGTTCATAGCATCATCCTATTAAGAAAAACATGTTGACTACACTAAATCCTATTTGGATGACTGGGAAGCAGGATTATACAAACCACTGGAACAAATAACAAAATGTACTTGCTCAATCCAGGCACAGTCTGAAAATCACTTGGGGTCTGCTGTGGCCCCTGGTGCCATAACTGTGCCCACAGCAGAGGGAGCATTAAACTCATTGCCCACGGGAAAGTGTGGGCAGTGATACCCAACACCAGACACGGAGCCAGAGCATACCCAAGGTGGTATCACAAGGGATATGCTCCAGGCAACTTCAGGATCAGGCCTTGAACAATGAACATCCTTTTCCAGAGCAAAGTGTCTGACAGCGTACCATCTCTTAAAAGCAATAATTTAGCAATATTCCCTACTACAAGCTTAAGTTCTATTGGCTTTACACACAGAATTTCTAAAACCATACTTTAGTACTATTGCTGAAATAATTCAGAAGCTATGCAGATTAAATTAATTTTGGTGTTTGTCAGAATGAAAACAAGTAGGATATAGCCTTTGAAGGAATGATGTTCAGTTTTGTGAAGCTTTCATTTGAGCCTTAGCAAACGGGAAGACAGCAGACCTTCTGCCTCATCTCTGAACAGAAGCTGCTGTGTTTTGGGATAATTTCATGAAGGGAATTTCCTAAATCTGTCATAATTTATGACCACCTCTGTTAAACCTGTATAAGATACAGTAGGGAATCCATATCACACACTCAATAGTTACCTATCCAACTATAAATTAAGCCCTAATCTTTGAAGTCACCACATGAGGGAACAACTCCCAGATCTAGCAGAGGGTCATTTCTATTTAATGCTGTGTTATGTTGTCAACAAAGTCTCCTCAGTTTCTTTGTATTTTCTGCATTTCTAGAACACCTGAATCACAAACATTGCAGCAGTTACTTTCATCTGTGCCAAACTGCTATAATTTCACTGGATATAATAAAACAATTCAATCAGTAAGTGTTATACTTTGCTATTTTACATCAGTGTAGAGTGCTTTTAACAGGAGATCCAGGCTGTATATTATATGGAAGAAAAATTAGGTCTTTAATATTGCAGACAGACAGATACTAAAATGCTTCACAGGAATAGTTTCTATTGAGTATCAAACACAGCACACCTAAAAAAGGTGACAGTAAAAATGCTGAGTGGAAGTTAGAGAAAAGAAAGATTCCTCTTTTATTTCAGCTAATAATAATGCACAGATACAACATGACATTGCCAATGGCATTCACAGAAGACATAAGACAAACTCTTTTTGAATATTTTGAATGATGTGTAATGAAATAGATTAAAGCATACAGCTAAGTAGTTGCTGCTGTGAGAGGATCATTCTTCAAAAACAAGAATTTTGATCCTGTAGCTTTGTGCTTGCCTCCAGTAAGCTGCTGAACAACCATCAGCTCCTAGATTTGTAGGGCTTTGTCTTGCAAGATTTGGCTCTCAGTATAAAAGCTAGTGACATGTGCAACCAAGGAGGTTTCAACATCAGTCTAGTCTCCTATACTATTGTTCATTAGTGATAGAACATCCTGTTTCACATATCCATACTTGAGAATTTATCACTGCATACTATGCTGGGTTAAAAATGAACCACATCTTAGGCTGTTCCCATTGATGGGGATGTGGAAAGTTTAGCTTAGTCCTCAAACAGAAACAGCTGATATGATCTTTCTAGGTCCCTTCCAACCCCTAACATACTGTGATACTGTGATACTGACCACACATATTAAGTAATGGAATATATACTTGGAAATATTCTTGGGGATTTTTGATTAATAGAGTAAGTTTGGGTAAAAAGGAGTGGATCTTCATCTACAGAAATACAGAACTACAGTATCTGAGACATGCACAGGATATTTAGCACTCAGAACTGATTAACAGATATGCACTATTTGTCAGCATCCTAAGATCCACATTAATTTCTGAGTGGACTGGAATCACTCTGGGTCCATATATGGATACCTGCAGAAGCCTGCATCTTTTGTTAGGCATCAGATACAGAGGCAGCATATGCAGGCTTAATCCAGAACGTTGAAACAATAACAATATGATTGCTATGTAGCACTTAAAAGCTGGTTGAAAATATTCAAATAGAAGAAGACTTACGAGGGCATTTTGTGTCAGTTTGTCAAAATGGAAATATTTCTCAAACAATGAAGAGTCTCTGAGTCTTTGAAGCCCTAGGGGATTCTCCTCTGGGCTTCTTGGGACTCACTGCTAAAATACGTGAAAGCTCTGGGATTTAGGAACCTATGACACAAAGCCTCCAGATTCAATGAATTAAGAAAACCCCAAACAACTTAAAAGGCACAAACAGAGGGGTTTTAGCACATATTCTCATGAGGCTTAATTTTGAACCTTCCTGTGGAACAGGAGTTCTGCCACCTGACTGCCTCTACTAAAGCCTACCGTATTTGTATTGGATGAAAACTCTGATATTTGAAGTTTGTGGTGTTTAGTTATCTGATATGTTAAATGGCATGATTAACTATTAATTTATTGGAGGCAAATTCAGCAACTCTTCCAGTTATATAACTCATATCCAGGCCATCCTCCCACTGATCATCAGAATCCAATCTTAGCAGTGTGCTTGTCAGCTACCATGCCCCTCAATGGAGCAAAGACACTCCTTTTCAATGCCTTGGCTGTCACTGAGTGGTATCCACTTGAAAACACAGAGAAGCAAGGAGAGAGAGATGAAAGGAAGAAAGATCAGGACAGTCCTTCATCAAATCCCTTTGATGTAAAAGAGTGGTGTTATAGTTTTGGTATCTGTACAGGCAGAAAAATAAGAACAGAAGACAAAATGTAAGAAAACCATGAAAGCATGTGGAAAAATTTTGACTCTGCTATTTATCTCTTTTCATTAACAGAACAGAGCAATATATTATACAAGGTTGTCTTCTTTTCAGCAAGAGCTCAATTATTTTCACTCACTTCTACATATCATTTCTAGGTAGTTGCACAGAGATCAATGATTTCTTATCATGTAGGAGAGATTCATAATTTCCTAGTAACACTTTCAAGATTCTTAAAAAAATAGAAAGAGCACCATAACTGTAGAAGCCCTTTTATCCTAATTAAACAGCTAAGGGTTGCTCAAGTACTGATTACCCTGTACTTTTGCCCTGCAGGATAGAGAATCACTCTTATTGGGGTTTTCACGGACCAGAGCTCATCTGCAAATTGTTATCCTTTACACAGTATCCAAATGAGAGAACTTCTTACCAGCAGGGAGTCTATTCATTAATATATAAACTCTAGTTGATGAAGAACAAATTACTCGATTGCTTGAGAAAGTAACTGAGCTATCTCTCAAGTACATGGTCATGCTGTGGTAGCTCAGGGATTTCAGTGGGCAACATAGTCAAGCAGTTATTTCAATAAAGGCAGGAACCCTTCTCTGAGTTTCTAAAATAAGCATGTTGTAAGTGAGGAACTTTAGATTGCATTTATCAAGAAGAAATATGCCCCCATCCTAGGCAGGTAAAAGCAAGATATAAATAAATTGATGCCGTCTCTGTTGACAGATATGCACATGCTGCTGGCACATTACTTCAGTTATTTCAGACTCCTTTGAAAATTTAGGCCCTACAACTCTTCTACTCCCCTGCCCCTTCCAAAACCCTATTTCTCTTCTCAGCAGGGACAAGACTGACATTAGCAGTTTCTCCATTCTCCCAGTGCTCAAGTGCTGCCTTGTACACAGTCTATACCTCAGAAGTATCCCTTCCTCTACCGATTGGGAGGTTTGTGACAGCATTTGGCCACGGATGTGTAGCCTACTCCACCAGCATGCTCCCCTCTCCTCCAGAGCAAGCAAATGCTTCTCCTCTATTCCCCATGAAGACAGTTGAGTTCTGTGGCAGTGGAAATTTCCTTGAGCTTCAAATTGCTGTGAAGGGTTCTGCTGCTGTGACTCTGCAGCAATGTTCTATCTACCAGACTGGAAATGACTTTAGGAATGTCTTCGTAATTAGTGTATAACTTGGAGCATTTAAGATCATGATGTGTGCCTTTTCCCCTTCCAATCTGTCTTGTCTAGTTAAACTAGAGGTTTCAGGTTTCTCAGGGCAATAGTTGTCCTTCATTCTACGCAGACATGTGCATCACAAAATGAGTTTTGACCTATCACATTTAAACCCTAACACAGCACAACCAGCAACCCACAAGAAATAATCTAAGTACAAAGACTGAAACATGAGATGGGTGCTGTTGGAAAACTCTGAGGTTTATGTGTCCACCACACTGGTTAGCCAAATTGTGATGGCCATTTTTCCCTAAAGAGCAAGAAAGGAAAAAGGGGGCAGGAAGAGTGTCAGGGGAAAGTACTGCATTCTTGTCCTGTTCTTATACTTTCCCAAGTGCCTACTTATGGCCAGTACTGGAGACATACTTGAACAGATGAACTTCTAGTCACATGTAAGGCAGCAATGGTAAAGTGTTTTGCCAGTTTACAGCTTTCTTTACTTATAAACTGTAAATGGTATTTTATATAATGTAAGTTATAAATTAGAAAAAACCTCCTCAGACTCAGTTTCTTCTGTCAGTATAGCTTGGCTCACAACTCCTCATCTTTGTTTTGTGCACAATAAAGCCACAGACTGCATCAAGGCCACAGACCTACATCCAGAAGAACCCCAAACTCCACCAGTCTTGCATGTTTTATTTACTATTTGGTCTTCTCTTGCCCATAAGGGCTAAAACTGGAACTACTGTGTATGGGGGGGAGGGGGGGGGCAGACAGAGCAAATGCACTGTTAATTACAGGCCTTCATGCAACATACCCTGTTAATTTCAGAAAAGGACATTTAACCAGAGCAGCTGGTAATTGCTGTCTCTTCTCCCTTAAGTTTTAGATATTTTTACCTCTACTCAACTGGGTTTCCTCTGCTCAGGCACATGCTTTGACATTTTCTACGTGACATGACATTTGTATGTTACTACCTCAGAAAGCAACAAATTTTGAAGCCAAATTCTGTTCTATACATCGAGGAATTACTGAATTTTCCCCCTTTTTGTCAGGTATAGTGCATTGTCAGATATGAGTGTTCAGGACAGTTGCTGGAACTAACAATATTACATGAATTAACTACCCGAATAAGTCTGTCATTTATTTGGTTAGGACTCTGACAAGAAATAATGTCATTACTATAAATCATTGTGCTATTTTTCTGTTATTTTTATTTTTCAACCCACAGGACTGTAAATCATCACTGATGTGCCACATGGTAGGTCAAAGGTGACCATCTTGAACATAAGATCTTCACACAGCACTACAGTTCATGTTTGAAACCTGCTGGCTCACAGCAGTTAGCTACAAGTTTCAACAGTTCACAAAGGTAATACAGCCTATTCTGCAGCAGCTGCAGCAGGTAGAAATAACAGGCTTTATGGCTGAGGAGGAGGAAAAAAAATTGGGAACTTTTCTTTATGTCACTTCAGGGGCATGCTGTGCAGTTGATGGGGCTGCCAGGAAACTTACTACAGCACCTTCAGCACTGGTGAGGAATAATCAGTGTCAGGTGTCACAAAGCAAAGTCAAGTTCAGCCACAACTGTGGCCACAACAGTAGCAGAGAGAGTGAAGCACTGGATGCCCCCCAGCTCCAGAAGGATAGGGAGCTGCTGGAGAGAGTCCAGCACAGGGCCACCAAGATCATGAAAGGAGTGGAGCATGTGCCCTAGGAGGACAGGCTGAGAGAGCTGGGTCTCTTCAGCCTGGACAAGAGGAGACTGAGAGGAGACCTCAGCAATGCTTAGAAATATGTTAAGGGTGAGTGTCAGGAGGAGAGAGCCAGGCTCTGCTCAATGGCATCCAATGGTAGGACAAGAGGGAATGGGAGCAAGCTGGACCACAGGAGGTTTAATATTAACATGAGGAGGAACTTCTTTCCAGTGCAGGTGCCAGAGCACTGGCCCAGGCTGCCCAGGAGCCTGTGGAGTCTCCTTGTCTGGAGCCATTGCAGAGCTGCCTGGACACATTGCTGTGTGAGCTGGTCTAGGTGCTCCTGCTCTGGCAGGGGGGTTGCACTAGATGATCTTTCTAGGTCCCTTCCAACCCCTGACATACTGGGATACTGTGTGATACTGTGATGCTAGCAAACTGGAAGTTTCTCCAGAGTACACAAAAAGCCCCTGGAGGCCAAAAGCCAGTAAAACAGCTCTGCTCCATCTAGACACAAAGCCTCTGGCATAAGGATAGCAGTAATAGTGATGTGCCTGCCTGTTCCTAAGTGACAAAAAAACCCCAACAAACCAACAACACAGGTGGACGAACGAAGCTTAATTCAGGGATAAATACAGAGCTGGTATAAATCACTGAGGATATGAACACTGGCAGTTCAAGAAGCTGAGCTAAAAGTAACTTCTTAGTGACATAAAAGGATAAAAGGATAGCTCTTTTCTATCAGAACTGCAGTCCATCTCGTTCAGCATTGTGCCACTAGGCTCCTCCCTGAAAAAGTCTTTCAGGATATATATATAAGTATATACAGTATATAAGTATATACTGATATATACTGATATATATATATCAGTATATATATAAACCCCAATCTGCTTTTGTCCTCATAAAACATCTTCTAACATCCAGAAGTTACCTACTGAATAACAGAAAAGACTTAGTGTTCTTCCCAATTAATCTATTAGAATTCACTATGGAGTAGATGATACATCACTTTGTGTCATCTCTAAACACAATTAAAAGGATGAGAAATAAGATCTTGGTATTTATCAATACTTTGTAGTATTAGCAATAATTTCAGCAGCTGCCTTGAAAGCATTTCGGTTCCTCTAAATTGCTAAGTACTATTAACATTTGCAAATATTCCAAATACTCCTCCTGTTAAGTGTATACTGTGATACCTTGAGTAATGAGAGCAAATCACAACTTCCATGTTTTAAATTAAATAATTAAAGACAGCATCTAAATCTGCTGAGACAAAATTTAACCCACAATTTACTACCAAATTCTCTAAAGTTATACTGTCATAAAGTTTATTACTGAAGGACAGGGAAAAATATGCTATCAGATATTAATGTTAAACTCAGTCAAGGCTAAGACCAACAAGTTTTTAGGAGAATTATAAGCTATAAACATTATATGTTTGTGTGGTTTTTGGCTTGACTAATCAGATACTGCAGGACGAAAATAATGATATTATAACCTCTTACCTGAGTGACATAAAAGCTTTCAGCAAGAATTCACTTCACATGAAGAACTGGGCCAACCAGTTGTAATAACTAAAAGAGCTAAGACTTTCTCACTATCTTAATGGATCAGGCTGCCAACATCAGCCAGATCTTTAAGTCTTTGTTAACTTACCTACACCTTTATAATCCTTGGTGTTTCTTAGAGAAGATCTGAGGTCTCCAGGCCAAAAAAGACCTTGTTGGCAGCTGAAGGCTTCATAAAACAAACCTGCCAAAATGTGCAGCAAAGCTGGACTATTGTAATTAAACTTTCCATTTTCTGAAAAAAACAAACAAACAACAAACCCCACATTTTCTGTTAGCAGTTCAACAAAAAAAAATGTATTTAATTACAATAAATGTCTGAGCATCCACAGATGCATGAATGGTTTGCAATAGACTACTGGCTATGCTGCTGTAGCAGAATGCTGGCTCTTCTCAGTAATAAAAATGACCTTAAGCGAAGGGGGACAGTTTTCTGATTTTTGTTTATTAGCTTTTTCTTATCTTCTCAAATGATGCAAGACACAGGTTAGATCAGGCAGAGCACTCAGTGGGACAAACCAACATTGTTTAAAAATAAAAAACTGGAGCAGCATTAAGCTACCTGGCTTTACAGACACTGGATTTTTTTTTTTTTTAAATCATGCAAGCAAGAACATTCCTGTTACAAGGGGAAATTAGTTAACAGAGCAAGATCATACAGCATAGTAGGGGAGCCCTGCTGTTACTTGTTGAAAGAACGTCAGAACTGAAAGGAGGAAGTATTAAATGTAATTCCCTGCTGCTCGCTCTCTTAAGGCACAGGCAGCTCTCTACTGGAGGCCTGCTAGCTGCAATCAAAGTTTGCCCTAAGAGACCTTCTTGACTGTAAAGCCATAAGCAGCAGCAATTAAAGCACAATCCTGGAAGTCTGAAGCAAAAGAGGATCTTCACCTCTGCTACTTCTGAGCAGGATCTGACAGAATCACAGAGCGGGTTAGGTGGGAAAGGACCTCTGGAAGTTAGCTTGTCCAAACCCCCTTGGCTCAAGCAAGGCCACCCAAAGCTGGTCACGTCCAGATCACTTCTGAATGTTTCAAAGAATGGACATTCCACTGGGCAACCTGTGACAGTGCTCCATCATCCTCACAGCAAAAGTGATTCCCCATGTTCAGAGAGATCCCCCTGTGTTTCAATTTGTGCCCATGGCCTCTGCTCCTGTCACTGGGTACCGCTGAGAAGACCTTGGCTCCTGGCACCCTTAGCTGCTTGCTGCCTTTCCCACTGCCTCGAGGAGGCTTCCCGGCCTCTCCTGGCCCTCAGGTGCTCCCTCCCGCACACCCCAGGGGCAGCCGCGGCCCTGACTCCCTGTCCGCGGGTGCCGGGATACCTCTCAGAAGCAGGTAGGGCGAGAGGATGGAAGGGAGCCAGCCACGATCCTGCAGCTGCTGTAGGGCCGCGGGGATCCGCGGGGCAACAGGGAGGAGCCTTGCGGTCAGGCCGGGCCGGGCCAGGCCGCTCCCCCTGGCTTGCCCTGCCCTGGCCTGCCTTGAGCTGCCTGCCAGCGCCGTGGGCTGCCTGGCCCGAAGCCATCTCCGCACACCCCACCCTGCCATCTCCTCCCCTCGGGGCTCCTGCTGAAGACGCTATCCCCTCAGAAGCAGCAGCGTTGACCGGGCATTTTGAAACCGCTTTAAGTGGCTCCTATTTATAGCTTTCTCGTCTTATTTTTAGAGCCAAGGCTGGGTCTCGGCAGCAAAGGCTGGTGAAGCGTGTGCAGGGCGCGGCCAGGGAGCCCGCGTGTCACCCCGCGGGCTTTCAGAAACACGGGTAGCGAAGCGATCAAATGTGTTGGCCCATCAGATTATAAACATTTAGTGCTGCAGCGTGGGGTTGGGGCTGCTGACGACAGCCAGGCAGGCCACAGACAGGCACACCGCTATGGCTCTGGGGTGGAAGAGAGAGGCTGAAGCGACCAGAAGGGCAGTATGGACTGAGTGGCCTAAAAGGTGGGTGTGCCTTTGAGCCCTTCCTAACCGCGTGTCTCTTTGAAGGGGTTACAAAAAGTAAAGTCTCTGAAGCAGTAATGCTCACCACACATTTAGTGTCGAGTGATATCAGACAGGCTAAAGAACTGGCAGAGAAAACATTTTTCTGTGTTGCCAGTAATGTGCTATCGATTAAGGCGAACAATTGAAGTGTTTATATCAGTCATGAAAGTGTTTAGTTATCAATACCTAATCTTTAACATTATCTTAGAATCAGACATTGTAGGACTTCATTAGCTTTTTTGAGAACGTGCAGTCACCCGGAAGTCTATGCCCTCCCTTTCCTTGTTAAGTTAAATTCACATTAAACTTAAAGGGAGCCATGTGTGTGTAATGAACCAGCATATAGCCCAGGGCACATACATTCCATCACTGGCCTCCCTTATCCACATTAAGTGACCAGAGGATAAACTAGACTTCATGTGAGCACTACCCTGGTATTTTATGCAGTTTATCCAGCCCTCTGTGTCTGCTGAGCCTGTCAGCTAACACAGCTCCAGAAGCTGTTAAGAGGCTGTGTCACAGAGTGGAACTGGAACTATAGAACCTGCAGTGAAAGAATTACAGGCTGCAGTATCAGACAAAATAGTTATACCATAGGCAAAGCAACTGTATAGGCTCATGTAATTTTGAAGCAAATCCTTCATGGAATTATTAGCAGGGATTAAATCTAGCCTTTTCAGACCCCAGACAGTATTTCATCAGAAGGAATATTTTAACTAACTGCGAGTTATTGTATATTCTTATTCATTGTACCTTAGACACTGCAAAGGAATATCTTTGTTTTAGCTAGTGAGTTTCATCTGCTGTAGAGCAAGAGACAAGAGGGGGTCAGGTGGCAAGTGGAAGACAGACTTTCTTTCCCTAAAAGTCTTCAAAGTAAATCAGGCAGCTAAACATATTTATCTTCTAGCTTTATGTCTTCTAGCAGATCACTACAGCTAACAAATGTTCTGCAAGGCATGCTATGCTTTAAATTTCACCTAGGCAATTAATTTGCATACAAATAACTGACTAGTCCTTTAATTATATCATAGTTCTGTTGATGACAGAGAAGAGCTCATACTCCATTAGTTATGTTGGTGTAGCAAGAATAACAAGTAACTTAAAAAAAAAGTATTTTCATTACTGGAGTCACCATGTGCATCTCCGATCTCACACAGGGAACAGATGTAATAAGTAAGAAGATACCATTTATGCACAGTTGCTATTTGAGGCTGAACTATGCTTAAGAGAAAGTTGCATAGATCATAAACCTGCAATCAAAAAAAGCTGGTTTTAATGTGCTCAATCTTTTAGAATCAAGACAAGGTCTTTAGACCCACTTTTTTTCTGTCAGTCGTTTTGATTGAAGAGTAGGAAAAACAAAACAAACACCTTATGCAGAAGATATAAGGCTATTTTGAAGAGCTTTATTTACAAATGCTTCTTTTAGGACCCTGTCTCTCATACAGAGTGGATCTCTTGTCTGAACCATCTTCTGTGAACTGGTAAGTTCTGATGCTTGTATTGCCTTTTAATCTAATGAGAAGATTTCTAGCTTGTATTTACCATATCTTATGGTGGAACTCTTGAAAAGGTTTCTTGAGAGCAAATTGTTAAAGAAACACAGAATGTTGAAGAATAAGCAAGAGATAAAGCAGGACAAACTGAAAATTGCTGGTTATCATCATAAAACCAGAAAAAGCTGCCTGCTGTTCTTTCTTCCTTTTCTCAGACATTGCTTCTTTTCATGCTGGACATGCTAGAGTTTTGCTTACAGCCCTACTTTTGTTTAACTCAGTGGCAAGATATTTTGAAGCCCCTATCCTGCAGGAATAAGGCAATGCCAGTCTTAGTGCATATGTAGCTTCTGATTTGATGTGTTTCTGAGCAATATTAGTCTCATACCTGAAGAGAGAAATGCAACACTTTCAAAGTGATTTGATCAAAATTATACTTGCTGTTTGCATTTGCAGATGTTTTTCAAGATTAAGCAACTTTTATATTTCAGTTCACAAGTGGGAATAAAAAGCTTTGAATGTTAAACCTGATTTTTATGACATTCCAGTTGTGTTGTTATTTTCAGTTTTTTCTGATACAATCTGGTCAGGAGACAACATACAAAGAAGCAACAATAAATATCAGTCTGGTTCTGTAATCTTTCCCATCCCACGGTGATGGGAAGTTATTTGGTTCTTAAAGATTTACTTCATTAGTAAAATACAAGGAAAATGTATAAAAATTCACTGTTGTTGGACTTTTCAAGAGACATAGCAACTAAACAAACAATTGAATGATCTAGCAGCAGCAGGAGACCTGCTAATGCAAATACTTAGTGGAGTGACTCATAAAAACAAGCTGAAAGGAAAACATTAACCAACTTGCCCTTTCTTCCTCTCTCTCTCTCTCTCTCCAACCCTGCCCCCCTTTCCCCATCTTCTATCTTAAAAGCACAGAGCAACATCAGGGAATTTTTGTCCTACTTGCCTATGGTACATCCAAAAGAATTGGTAAGGGAGGCAAAAATGAGATGCCATTCCATTTTAAAACTTTAAAACTTAAACCAATATATGATAGCCTCCCTTTTGCTGAATCACAAAAAAAAAAAAATAAAAAGAGAGATCTAAAGAGCTTCTTCAGCTGTCTTACTGCATTCTTTTGTCATCATCTTGCTGTATAGGGCTTGTCCAAGCATGGCAGACAATGCTGGATTAAAACTAAAGACTAAGACTTCAAATGTAGTTGTGCTGCAAAAACTCCTTAGAGGCTTTAGAAACTAATTTTCAGAAATATAAATAGAAATAACTGAATACTCCCAAACTTTGGCAATCTTAATGTATCTGTTGGATTTCCATACAAATTCATGTAATCCTTTGGTCTTCTGTTTTCTTTCCCTCTGTGTGTCTTGCAGTGGTTATTATTTCTTCCCAAGAAGCTGCAGTCACATGAATTTAACCAACATATCTCTTACGTTGTGAAGTGGTCACATTAGCAAAGGCTCACATTTGAATCAATGTGAGATTCAAACTGTTAGATGAAGGCTCCTATAGTACAGGATCTGGAAACCATTCCTGTCTGTGGTTGCCACATACAACCACCACTTAGAGAGCAGACCATTCTCTTAAGGGGCTCTCTAAAGCACAAGTTTTACTTCTTTAGAAAACATATCAACTGCCAAGGCTTATACCACCTTGTGAACATTAGTGGAGATTGTACAACTTCCAAATTCAAACCATAAAGACTGCAGAATTAACCTTCTACTGTGATGATTTCCATCATCCTTTTTTTATATGCAACGGACAAAATCTGCATTCTCACTCATAACCAAGCTAAACTGATGGGTACTTATAAATGTGCTTACATCTGCTCATTTATCCCCAGAGTATGTCTTAATGGTACAGTTATAAGTTACTCTTGTTTAAATTTTAAAAGTAAAGTCTGTCCTTTGTGTTTCTCATCTCATATATAAATAGCTTGATTTTATTCTCGGAAGCCTTTAATTTCTGGCTGCAATAAACTGGTAGAGGAACATGTTTCTAAAATACGTGTTTCCAACCACTGGAAGGAAGTCTGTCTTACTAATATCTTTATCATTAATCTGCAGTAATGATCCAGAAACTCAAATCAGGAGGAGCGATAAAAATATAGGGGAAAGCCTCAAATAGTTTGTTGACAGAGACACTTCAGAAATAAATTTAACCTCAATCTCACCTGCAGTGACCACTTGTCACTTTCCTGTTATATGGCATTGCATATCTGTGCTATTTACTGCTTTATCCTGCATCTGTAGAGCAGACACTCTCCCTTGATCCTTCATAAGAAAGTGCACAAATGAATGAAACCCTGTAAAAGAAAGCAAGATTTGGGAATTGGTGCATTTTTGGGGGTACAGCATCAGTACCTTTACTCATGATATGGCCTTTGTTAGTCTAGCTGGTAGATTCTAGAGAGCCTGAAGTCATGGAGCTAATTAGGCACTACAGTTATAAAATGCCTCAGCCTGGATGAAGCCATCCACCAGCCATATGGAGCACTGCAGTAATTTAGTCTCTGCACTGGCATTCAAGATAAAAAACTGCTGTCTGATAAAGGAGATGATCTTTAGAGCCTGTGTCAAGTTGGACTTAACATCTTTAACTGAGACCCTGCTGAGTATCACTTTTCTGTGCTCACTCTAGAAGATACATCTGCACAGCTAAAAGAAAGATTAGCATAGATTCAGTGTTTTTTAGAGAAAGGCAAGAAGAAAAACAGGTTTGTGGATTGAGTTTTACCTTTCCAAAATGAAACCCATGACCCTAGGATTCCAAGCCTTTCACATTCTGTGGAAAAGGGACCAGCATAGATGCTGATGGATATCTATGGGATTTAATTCACAGTATTGACAGGAATTCAAACTATTACTGTCATTGTTAGCAATGAAATTTTTTCATTAACAAGTTGGAAAATAATTAGCAAAATCTGTTTTATAGTATTTTCAGCAAATCTCAACCTGGATGGATGCAGATGGATGATCCTTGCTGAAGTGCAAGGATATCTGTTGAAGTGTTTTTATTTGTGTTACAAGGACACATTCCATGGCATTGCCATGTCATGTGTTACCTTGGCTGTAACATTATGTTGCCTAAATCACTGTGAAAGCCCCGTTCACTGCATTGTGCAAGAGACCTGGTGATTGCTTCCCAGCAGTGATGAGAATTGAGTTATGAGCTTCTCTGCCTCTTCCTAAAATAACAGGGAATGAATTTCATGTGGGCAAACACTTGACTCATTATTCTTGGAACTGATAGCTTACCACACAGGATTTGGAGGCTACTCGATGAGCCAGTCCCTGGTTCACAGGAAGAAGAAGCCTCCAGAGGAGCTCACACACTCAAAGAATAACATTCTTGGCCAAAAATAACCCTGAGCACTGAAAACAAATTAAAAAAAAAAAATTGGTTTACTTGTAAATCTGTTGCAGCAACATGTACCTCCAGACATATCTGAGATGAAGGGTACATCCATCTTTGTCTTTTCACTCTCCTGTTTCTAAGTAAAGCTTCTTCCTAACCAAATCAGCACTACATATGCTGAATTATACTTGGCTTACGATCATGAATGATGTGAGCTAGTCAACTGCTGCTGCTGAAGACCCTGGTGCAAGACATGAAGGTAAGAATGGCTGCTGTAGGGCAACTGCAACAATGCAATGGTATCTGCAGACTGACTGAGAAAAGCAGGAGAACTTAGCAAAGGTGGCAGTTGTAACAATGGTAGAGAGTGGGACAGTCATACATGTGATGTGGTACAAGGAGGGTGAGTAAGTGTCATTGTTGGCATGTCCTGAATAGATGCACAAAGGATGCAATGCAGCATGCTGCATTGTGGGTTTCTGCACTGGCTTATAGTGATGTGTGTACATGGCTGTGGGGGGGAGATACATTCAGGATAATAGAAGGGGGACATCTCTGCTACCAGTTTGCACACACTGGTGAAATGGAGATCACCTTTTCTCCCATATCCTCCCCACATGCTGTATGGTTTTCCCCCAGTTCTGTAGCTGACTGGCATGGCCAAGTGTACACCATGTTTATGTGTTTTGTCTTGACTGACAGACCTTCTGCAAACTCTTTGGCACAAAGTAGAAAATGGCTCATTGACAGCAGAAGGAGTATGTCCTCCTTGGAGATGTGACTTCTTCCTTGGATGAAGGAGCTGCTGTGTACTGCCAGCTAGCATTCTTGCTGATTGTTAAGCTTCCAAATTAAAAAATGATTTAGCTCTACATGAGGCAATATGTACTATGAGATGCTACTATGGCATGAATGTTCATGGACAACTGCATAGATAGGGAACCAAAACCAAACCTACGCACATAGCCTTTTCCTTCCTTCATGTTTCCTTCCCTATCCCCTATGCAACCACTCCTCCCAATCAGCAATAAAACATCCTTTCCTTGCTCACAGATTTGATTAGGTGATCAGCCTGCCAAGAGCAAGGGAAAGGGGCTGGAACTGCTTGGTGGTAGTGTGAAGTGAAGGAGAACAGTTGATTGCTCCCCAAAGTAATTCTCTTGCTTCTGAAAATATGTAATTTCAGTACTGATACCACAGAAAGTATGATCTTTCCCATCCCTGGGAAAATTCCAGGAATGTCTGCTCTAAGATGCACACTTAGCATCCTTGTTTGTATGCTGACAAGCCAGCCTTCATTCCAGAGACGGCATGGGTCTCCAAGGAAAGAATAACACTTCTGTTCCAGAGTATTAATGGCCTGAGGCTGATATCTGTGAACTGTCTACAACTGAGGCTTCTCTGCACTGGGAAATGACATTCATGTTGGAACAGGAATACAGGAAATTAATGTGGTAACAAACACAGTGCTAAACAGAACTGTCTATATTTGGAGTTGGGCTCTTATTTATGCTAAACCCTGCTTACCTACATAGAAAGATTTAAAGGGATCTTCAAGTGAATAAAATTATTTGAGTCAGAGGCTTTTAACAAGACATGGAATAACCCAACATGAGAGACACATTTTAATGCAATTTATTGGTGTAAACAGACCAGGAAACAAGTAATTTAAAGGAGGCTGCTGTCATTAGCTTAATTGGTCATAGTAGTTTCATGTTGATGTTGAGCTTGTACTTGATAACAGAGATAAGCAAAATGAAAAATCCTATGAGCATCTTTATAAAATAAATGAGTATCATATTTTTATATTAGTCCATTAAAAGAAATATGCTTAGCATGGTTATGTTTACCCAAAGACATTTGTGTCAAAAAACCTAGGAAATATCTAACATCATTTGCCTTTTCTTGCAGAGGGTCTGGAGGGGTCTTTTAAAAAGAACAGGTCCAGATTCATGTTAAAATCCTATTTGCTAAATGTTTTTAAGGAACATACTACCTCTTTGCTATCCAGCTGCTGGTTTTGTTAGGACCTGTGCATCACCAGGAATGCTTCTTGTTATAACATGTTATCTCTGAATAAAAATGGGTTACATTTTCCTTCTCTGTGCAGTGGGATATGTAAGTACCTGTAATAGGTTTGAAGAAATCATACTAAGACTGGAAATATTAGACAGTAAATGCTTAATCCTGCATTTATTTTAGTAATTTTTCTTTGTTATTAAGGTAGTAAAAGTAATTGAAATGTTAACCTAGGATATTTGCTAAGGCATTATGCCTACTTTATATTCAGTTCATGTTCCAGTGCTGTGGGTTAAAGATGGATTAGTTATTAGAAAACGATGAGATTCTTGCATTTCAGCAGTTTTGACTGAAGTGATTGAGTCCCATTAATTGTACTTGTTGTCTGCCCAGGGCTTGTAAAGACATCAAAAGGTTGTCAAGCTCCATATGACTTTGATACTGTTGCACACTAACAACAGATCTGCAAAAGCAGGAATTTCTCCAGACGTTAGCCTATAGAGTTACTATTTGAGTAGGCAGTGTAGTGCAGGTGTAATAAAGCTAGCGAGTGTGTGACCTTGGGGAGTACTAAACTTAGTACTTTCTAGTTCAGATTGTAGGTGCTTTTCATAGAACCTGGATAGAGTTACATGAAATATTTTTAAGATGAAGGGATATCTATAGTAACATAGTACAAGGTGGTAAATATAGGTGTTATTTTGATTCTCTTTTCATGCAACATAGAAAGTGAAATAGCACTTTGGAGATTGTTTTGAGAAAAGGAGCCAAGAAATTCTGTTTTTAAACCCTGATACTGACATTTGTGAAATTGTACAGGACCATTTTACATTATTATTTGTGATCTGATTTCCTCTTGGCAACACTGGACTATACCAGCAGCATCTCAACATCCTATCATTGAAGTAGACTTCTTTTGATTACTTATCTCAAAGCCAGAAAGAATGAGGCAACTCCTGAGGCACAGTTACCCCACTTTTGCTAAAGGATCACTAAATCACCCCTAGTTACTCTATTTTCAATATGTAGCAACAATGCTTATATTATGGTTTACTGGATAGTGTATGACCAACTGCTTTGAAGATTATCAAAGATCATCCTGTATCTGAATTCCAGCATTGTGTTGGATGCATGTTTTCTCTACTCTTATCCCTCTAGTGTTTAAAAAGAAAGTCAGTTGTCCTGTCAGCTGAACACTTCAGTATGTGGATGTGATCAAAATGAAAACACGACAAACAAATGGCATAGAAATGGCTTAATTGTACAGTTATGCATAGTTTGGGAGAACAAAAAGTGTGCTCACTTATTGAATTTGGACAGGAGAGAATTATTGTTTTGTCAGAAAAATTTTCTGGTTATGGGAAAATAAATTTAAAATTCCTGGCATATCTCTTAATCCGAAAATTCAGGGGAATTCAGAGCTGCATGTGAAATTTGTGGCTTAAACCCATCTCTGGGGAAATTAGAAGTGTTCATGGAATAAGTCAGGGTAAACCAGTGACAACTCATCCATTTAAAATGAGGTAACTCTACTGTGATAAATCTGTGTCTATCAAGAGACATGATCTTTGCTTAGCCTGTTCTTGTACTCTGTTCCATGTACATACTTGTGCCCATTCTCAAAGCTAGGTACTGAGATAGCTGCACTTCTAGTCTGCACAGATGTGCAAGTTTTCAGGAGCTGCCTCCTTTCCCCTATGCATATGGGAATAGGCTATGCTATATGCCACACTTTCACATCCTTGACCTCATAGCTTCACATCAGAGGTGGTGGACAGTGATGGTGATCTCAGGCACTTGTTCCTTTAGCTGATGCTGAGCCCCTGGCCTTCTGCCTGTGCCACTCTGGCACTTACTTTCCTTTGCTGTTTCTTCAGTTCACTGCAGATAGAGTAGTTGCACCCTGACATTTCACTCTTGCACAAGAGCTTCTCCCACACTTCAGATGTTGGGAAAATTAGAGTGTAAGGGCCAGGTTTCTTCATATGTCAGTGCCACATACAACAGGTAGGCAGGACATTATGTGACCATCTTCTTGCTGATGGACATAGGGCTGTGCAGGACACTTCTTTCTCTCCACTGCAGACATATAGACACATTCCACTGTTGCTGCAAAACTTCCAGGGCTACAGTAGTAGTTCAGGATTGCTCACACCCCTGGAAGAGAATTCAGTCTGTACTAATTCAATTGTATTGAATTTAGAATCTGTTGTTGACTTCCATTTAAATCAACAAATATGAAGGAGAAACAATTAAATATATTGCTTGTTAACTACACTCAAGATGTATGTGTTCTATTACATCTCATTTTGTTATTTTTGTCCTTTGGTTGATAAATATAATAAACAAGCCCAACTTAAATACATTACTGCAGGATGCTAATATACTGAGGATATTGAATATAATAGTTGTCCTGGAAAAATGGTCCAATAGAACAAATAAAAAAAGCATAAATAAGTTGATAGGGTTTGATGTGATTATTCTGTCTTATATTTTTAGAGAAAACAATTATCACTCTAATTTCTTTCTCAGATGTCCTAAATAGCAAGATAGAGGAATAAAGGATGATTTCCAGAGTCACAGACCAGTAACTGACTTAAACCATCTATAGCGAATATTTCTTTAGTTTATTTTAAGCAGTTGATCGTTTAGCATATAGAATCATAGAATCATATTTGTTGGAAAAGGACTCTAAGATCATCAGTCCAATTGTTAAGCTAGTGCTGCCAAGTCCACCACCAAACCCTGTCCCTCAACACCACATCTACCCAAACTTTTAAGAATGTCCAGAGAAGGTGACTCCACCACTTCCCCAGGCAGCCTGTGCCAATGCTTGACAACNAAAGCCTAGCCACGACGATTGCTTGTTACTTGGGAGAACAGACCAACACCCTCCTGACTACAGCCTCCTTTCAGGTAGCTGTAGAGAGTGATAAGGTCTCCCCTCAGACTCCTTTTCTCCAGACTAACCAAGCCCAGTTCCTTCAGCCACTCCTCATAATACCTGTGCTTTAGATCCTTCACCAGCTTCATTGCTATTCTTTGGACTCAGTCCAGCATATCAATGTTTTTCTTGGAGTGAGGGGCCCAAAACTGAGCACAGTATTTGAGCTGTGGCCTCACCAGTGCTAAGTACAGGGGACCATCACTTCCCTAGTCCTGCTGACCATTCTGTGAATACTTTAGGGATGCATTCTTAAGAGAAATAATAATATAATGAGTACTGTATTTGTACTTCAGAGAGGTATATATTCATGAACATAATTTACCTGGCCTTGGTCAAGCTTTGGTTATCTATTGTCAGCAGACTTCTCTTATTTTATGACAAATGTATTTTATGAGAAATAGAGTATTTAATTCAAAGCAAGCCTGTACACTTACTTTTCAGTAAAACAAAACAACACCTCTCCTCCAAATCAGTGGGCTTTCCGCTACACAAAAACATTGAACTAATCAGTAAGAATTATTTGTATTCTTTGATAAAGATTTCAACACTGCAATTTAAATCAGCAGGCTACCTGTTCAACATGATTTTCAGGGAGATTCCAACTGAGCTCTGATCTGTAAAAGTATATTCTTTCAATAGGTTCCTATTTCTGTAGTGCAAGTGCTCAAGCATCAAATAAAAAAAAGTGAAATCAAGGTATGTTTGAAGGTCTGTTTTTAGCTTTGTATTTTGCATGGCCAGGTTGTTTACCAATCTGGTACAAGAACTCTAGAGTAAAAGTGGGAAAGCAGACCACACAGCCATGTACTTCTTGAAATGGCACACAGTTTAGTAGATGCTGCTTTTATTTCTGCATGGACAATTCTCTGTGGATTTCTTCAGTAAATAAAAAAAGAGAATACGATGATGATTTGAATCTTTGGAGTCTTCACACTTCTTTGGAATACCAGTGCAAGAAATCCTCCTACCTTTTCTGTCATTTTTCTATATCATTCATAATTCATACCAAAGGATTTTAATCAGAGACTTCTATGCATATACATACAGTGGAAAGCTCTGAAATTAGGTGCCTTGAAATACAAAATCGTTCTTTGTAAGGAACAGCTCTGGTCTTGATTGTGCTGATGACAAACCCCATGAATAGTATTTCCTGAGTTTTCCGGTGGTTTTCCTTCAACTTGACAGTCTTAGATGGATTTTGGGTTTTATACTGTCATCGTGTTCCACTTCCAAAATGACTGAAAGAGGCCTGTGCTCTAATCTCCATATGAATGCTGGATTTTTATATTCCAAACACCCGCCACCCTAAATGCAATCCATCTGAAATATGATGTACAGCTTGCTGCAGATTTACATGGATCTTCACCAATATTAGTCATTTTGAGGGATGATTCTCATCATCAACAACACTTATGTGCCAAATAATTTTGTGTCTCCTTACCTATACACTTGTATTGGTAAAAATTATTTGTGTCACACAAAATGGCAAAGCAGTGTAGATGAGTCCTTGCCTGAAGCCTTATATCACTTGAAGTCTACTGCTTGAAAGCTGTGCATCAAAGCACTTTGTGCATCATGAGCTTGTTCCTTGCCAGATGACATGGTACCCACACAAATATTACCATCTGGTAACTTCTGTTTAAAGCAGCTGTTGTCAGATTATTCCAGAATTTTAATCAGTATCTAGATTTCTAAATGCCAAAGCCAAGATACCTTTGATCTCATTGCAAACAAAATAGCTTCTTAGATTACAGGGCTGCACTGCAGTGTGCTGATCTCCTTGAACTGTATCCATGAACAAAAGGCTGATGTACCAGATGTGAGTTTCTGGATGATTATTGACTTATTTTAGGATAACTTTCTCTTGGAACATCTGCAAGGTCATATGGAGGGAAAGAACAAGTGGAGAGTGGAAGAGAATGAGAGCTGTCCATTAAATTGTCATAGTCTGGAAGTTTTCTGGGCTCATGAGTTTTAAGATGGGATGCAAATGAAAGCATGCCAACTGTTTATTTTGGTGTGATGGCTCTTAATAACTATGTGTTGATGAAAACAACTATGTTTAAGTTTTGGGATATCTGTGTCAGATCACAATTAAACACTGAAACAACTTGGGCTAAAAAGAAATGAATCCAATATAAAGATTTGCAAACAGTAAAGTGTCAAGGAACCAGCATACAATGTGGTTTGTTTTTTTTCTACAGGGATTTATTTATCATTTCAGAAGGACACAGCACTGTGAATATATTGATCCCAAACCCTTCAGGAATAGGTCTTCCATTGCTGACAAGTAACAAGTGTGAAAATTTTGCTTTGGGTCACTGTACAATTTGAGTTTTTAACTACAGGAATGATTTAGTAGGAATTGCTGTGTGTTATACTACCAGGAAGTAGTATTGCCTTAGCTATAGACACTGGACTTTATTTCTTTACCAACAAAAATGTGGATTTTTTTCCAGGGAACTCCATACTGCTAACTTGTTTTCCAGTTGGTGGAATTTTGCCATTAATGCAGCAAGTAATTAGCCATGATCCATAAGTTGTAGCAATAGAAAACAACTATGTGTTGCTGAAAATTACAATTCCTTCTAGGAATTATTGGAGGAGAGAGAACTTGAGGCCTTATTGCTATAGAAGTGAGTAGAATGTAACCCATTACAGATGAGTAATATTGGCATTGGATTTTTATGAAATGCATCAGAATGCAGGTAAGAAATCAGTGGGTACATTTAAATGAAGTTTAACATTAAAGAGTTCAAATACCAGTTTCAATCTGATTTTACTCATTCCCAAAACAAATAAAGAAGCCCACCCCTCCTCCAAAATTCTGTAACATTTTATTATCCTAAACCTTAAAAATTGTTCTTCTGATTTTTCAAATCTTCTTATACTGGGCAAAGTGTGTATTCATATTTGCCATGCAGCCCTTAAAAACACCAATTGCAAACCTCTAGTACTCTACTAGAAACTACAGATATAAATGCTGTTTCTAGGGGATGCTCTTTGTGAGTGTTTTGCAGTGTGGGTGCTGCTATATACAGATATTACAAAGAGGTGGAAGTGTTTCATTTTGATTATTGTGTTCCTCAGATTCTCACAGCAGAATTCTCCTTTCCTGCTGAATTCTTATCATTAAGGGTTTTTTCCACATTTGTTGCAGCTGAAGTTGTGCAGGCTTCATGTTCTAGCAATTATACTAAGGAAGGTTATGAGCTGAAATGAGGTGATATTAGCAACATGACTAACATTAAGCTTGGCACTTGACCAAGATAAAATAGCTTAAAGAAGGCCTATATTTGGAAGACCAGGATATTTTTTGAAAATCATAGAAGTGTTGATAGGCTTGGGAATACCACAACAATGCTGATTTGGAACAGACAGAGGAGTCTGGTTGTCTTGTTCTCACACTTGAGTAAATCAGGAGTGATTCAATTCAAGAAAATACAATTCTGCTAATAGAAGAACAAATGTAAATAGGAGGAGAACTGATCTGGGGAATCTTATCCTTTGGAACAGTCTCTGAACAAGTCAAGTCTGATATTTTCTGTTTTCTGTGTTGAAAAAAGCACAACAAGTATGCCACTTTTGGTTTATTTTTCAAGATAGAAAGTAACTTCTGTCTATGCTCCTATCACAGCATCAAGCATTTAACCAAGCTATCCATATTCACTGACTGTTAGTTAACATTGTCTTAAAAACATATCTTCAAATACTTCCTGAACTTCTGAACTTCTGTTATTACAAGAAAAAAATAATAAATAAATGGTACAATTTAATAGAAAATTCTCTTTGTGTAAAAGCAAAGAGGTATCTATTGTCTTTGAACTGCAGGTTAGAAAAATGTAAGTCCTCTTCTCCCTGCCCCCTTCCATAAAGAAGATAATGAAATGGGTATATGTCAAAAATGAGAGAAGGTGAAACTGCAGCTTGCTCTGCAAACACTACTATGGAACTATTTCTGGTACTAAATTTTATTCACTTGTAAATCTGTTGGCTTAAGCCCTCAGCCACCAGCAATGGATTTAATCAATGTTTGCTGCTAGGGGAATAATTCAATCTGATCTATTCTCTCTCAGCTTGTGAAATCCATCTTCAGGTTTCAGCTCCCTCATGTGTTTATCCAGATACTACCTGAGTCCTTTCAAAGCTGTGTTTGTCTCCCTTCAGGATGATGGTTGGAATAACACAAGCAGGCTCTCAGTTCTGTAAAGGGTTCTACTTAAACAGAAACAAATCAAAAAGGCTGTGCAAACACAAAGCTGTAAAATTGAACCCTGATGTTTTAGGCTCTGGGTTAAATGGATACATGAGTGACATTCTAACGGTGGTGAAGTAAATGGTATAGATGCCATGAACTTGGAAAAGGGCATGGTTTCAGATTAGGTCCCAGTTCCTGCATGTGGGAATGTGAAAGTCAGACTTGCAAATGTGGTTTTGGAATGTGTTTTCCATGCTCAGCTCTTTGCAATGTCTCTTGCCCATCTGAAGAAAGAGAATGCAAAGAAGACTGATGTTGTTGCAGTGTAAATATTTGTATGAATGCTTATTCCAACTTTTATATCGACTTTATGCAAAAAATTTAGCTTGGTGTGGTTGACATATAATTTCCTTACATTAAAGAGGTCAGAGTAAGTTTTCTATTTTGGATGACATGTAGTAAAATAATAACAGGTGATTCGTTCCCTCTTCCCCAAAACATGACTTGACTACTTCACTGCAATAGAAACGTGGTGGAATGTGCTGTGTTTTAGTGGTGGGAATACTCTAAACTTGTTTGCAAGTTCAGAATTCCTTTGGTGGAGCAGCTGTTCTGTAGTTGTACTGTCTCTGGGCTAAATTACCATCCTACATTTCATGGTCATTGTATTTTGGGCTTACTTCTTCTGGTTCTGTTAGACATCCATTGAATTATGGGTTCAAGTTAATATGCCTCAAGTCTTTCATTATCCATTAGACATCAGTAAAAAGCCAAGGAGCTATATTCAGTATAACCTATTTCTAAAAGTTGAGTCATGTTTCTTTATTATTTTTTTCTGATTCTTTGTACCTTCCATCCGTATCCTGCTTTTTTCAGCAAACACATTTAGCTACTGACATCAAGAAAGCAAAATTATACTTTTAAAAACAATTAAAGTGTGACAGTAAATGGCATTATGATAAATAGGCATAATGTGGCTACACCATGGGCAGCAGATTGATGTTCTTAATTATTCATTTTCATGCTTTTAGGTGCTTGGATTTTAATGCAATGTAATAGGTACCATTTTATCACATGGTTACATTTAGTGCCTTCAAGTGGATTTAGGAAAATGTGTGATGATTTTTTGTATTGTTTCAGTAATCTGGCAACCTTTGGATGAAATTCTGAAACATGTTCCAGGCTAGTGAGAAGGAAAGTCAGAGAGGCCTAATTTCCACATCAGAGAGAAGGTGTAGGCTAAAAGGAGCTGAAGACCATTTTTTTTCTTGCTATTTGTGTTGTGGCAGAGCTGCTGCAAATCTGATATGATGTGGAAAATCATATCTTTTCTGTTGAAAAAGATAGTGCTTGAGATTAAGGCTGGAATTGGGTTAACTGCTCCTATCTTGATAGTAGGTGTTGGCAAGAAAATCTGACTTGAGTTTGATTACTTACATTGCCCTATCAACAAAATCCCCAATGCTCCCTGAGACTCTTGCAACTATCTTAGATTATCTGGGCTCTGGGTTAGACAAAAGGCAGGAAAGCTTCTGCAGTTTTCCTACCCTTCAAGGCAAGTCTTCAGCTTGCCTTTTTCCAAGTTGCTGCAGTTCATGGATGAAGTCCTTCTCTTGTATTCATCCTTGCCTGCATTCCTTCCTTCCTATCTAATCTAATTGTTGCTGGCTTTGAAATGTGTGTTTCTGTGGCACAGCAGTAGGAATATACCTCTGTGTCTTTATAAGACCTTTTCTTGACTTTGGAACTAATAGAACAGGAAGAAGCAGGAGCAGGATCTATTTTTGGTGTAACTCTTTCCTCACTTGGTGAATTGGTGAAAAATAAATTCTCTTTGTCCTCAAGCATACCAGTCAGCAGCATCTCCTTGTTTCATTACAGAAGGAAATCCATGCTGTCAATAATTTATTTCTAGAAACCAAATATCTGTTAAAGCCTGGTTGTCTCTAAGTCCATGGAACAACAATAAAGTTCACAGCGACTTTGGACTACCTTGTCCTTTTGATTAGTATGGATACAGATTTAAGCAGATTCACCTTTTATCAGTGTTTCTCTGTACTTTGTACAGAAATGACTGGAAATATTTCTGTTTACTACTTTTGCCTTCTGGACAAAGATTATGTTACATTTTGGATTATGATCTGAAAGTATATACTGCTGCCTGTTTAAGTGCAATGGAGAACATTTTGGTTTTCATGGATACTGAATGCTAGTATGAGTTTAGCAGCTCAGTTCTTATTTATCTTTCAGAGCATTAAATCTGACATATATACTCCATGGGAAACAGAAATAATCTTGTTCCTCATGGTTATGAAATCATTAGAAAGGCAGGGGTACATCTGTAATGGCTGTCCATTAATATAATTGTTATATTTAATAATAAGCAACTTGCAGGCTTGGATTTTCAAAATGATGTTACTGAGAGAGCCACTAATCTTGGTCTTTCCAAAGGACAGAAAATGGAGCTTTTGCCTTCCTTCAGGTGAATGCATTTGGAGATGTTCATAGTACCCACACCATCTGGAATGCATTGCCCAGCAGCACCAAAAGTAAAATTTTACTATTAGACTAGCTCTTGGTTCTACTCATTTCTATGTTGCTGTTGCTTGGGTAAGATTTCTCATCTCTCTGTGAGACCAATATAGATTTGAACCTTATGGCAGGTGGCCCACTGGGTGCATGAGGGAAAGGCTATGGATGTAGTCTATCTTGATTTCAGTAAAGCCTTTGACGCTGTGTCCCACAATATTCCCCTGGAGAAACTGGCTGCACGTGGCTTGGATGGGCACAGTCTGTGCTGAGTCAGAAATTGAGTGGCCAAGCTCAAAGAGTGTTGGTGAATGGAGTTGAATCCAGTTGGGAGCCAGTCAGAAATGGTGTTCCTCAGGGCTCGTTACTGGGACCTGTCCTCTTAAATATTTTTATTGATGACCTGGGTGAAGGGATTGAGTGTACCCTCTATAAGTTTGCAGGTGACACCAAGTTGGGTGGAAGTGTTGATCTGCTTGAAGGTAGGAAGGCTCTGCAGAGGGATCTAGACAGGCTGGATGAATCGAAGTCAATGGGATGAGGTTCAAAAAGGCCAAGCACTGAGTCCTGCACTTTGGCCACAACAACCCCACACAATGCTACAGGCTTGCTGCAGAGTGGCTGGAAAGCTGCCTGCTGGAAAAGGACCCAGGGATTTTTGGTGACAGCTTGGCTGAACATGAGCCAGTTGTACTCCCAGGCAGGCAAGGCCAACAGCATCCTGGCCTGTATCAGAAACAGTGTGGCCAGCAGGACTAGGGAGGTGATTGACCCCATGTACTCAACCTGGTGAGGCCTCACTTTGGGCATTGTGTTCAGGTTTGGGCCTCTCACTACAGGGAGGACATTGAGCTCTCGGATCATATTCAAAGAAGGGCAACAAAGAGTCTAGAGCACAAGTGTTATGAGGGAACTGAGGGAACTGGGTTTGTTTAGACTGGAGAAGAGGAGGCTCAGAGGAGACTTCCTCGCTCTCTACAGCTACAGGAAAGGAGGTTGTAGTGAGGTGGAACTTGGCCTCTTCTAGGTAAGGAGTGATAGCACAAGAGGAAATGGCTTCAAGTTTTGCCTGGGGGGGGGGGGTTCAGATTGGATATTAGGAAGAAATAATTCAGTCAGAGGGTTATCAGGCATTGGAACAGGCTACCCAGGGAGGCTGTGGAATCACTGTCTCTGGAAATGTTCATAAAACATATAGATAAGGTGCTTGGGGACATGGTTTAGTGGTGAGCATGGTACTGTTAGGTGGACGGTTGTACTTGATGATCTCAGAGGTCTTTCCAACCACAATGAATCTGTGATGCTATGAAATGCTGAGTGGGTGGCAGAGATATGAGCAACTTATAGTTTTGCTCCATAGATGCTACCTAGGTGGAAGTTAGACTCATCAAAAAGACTCATTTCCTACTGTCACATTCCCGTCATCAAGCAAAACAGCTTAAGCTCACACGAATAACAGTGCAAGAGATTTGAATGTCTGGTGTCATCTATTTGATGTATAAATACTTCAATATTAAGTGATGGAATATTGTTTTTCTAACCTGCAGCACTGTTTTTATGTGATGCAGCAGCTATCCATCTGCCTCAAGTATCCAAAAACATCCATACAAGTGTGTGTTTGTATAATTGAAAACACTTCTAGTTGTTTTCTGAAAAGGGATAGTAAATAACTCAATTTTCATACTAGAGATATTGAGTTATGCTGTCTTTTCCCAGTGATACAGTCTCACAGTCTTCAAATTAATCCTGTCTCTACGGACGTGGTGGGTACAGCCAGTTACTGCAGATCTAGCTGCAGACAGCATCCATCTGATTCTGCTCATCCAGGAGCAGCAGGATCCAGCTCTTAAAATCCATTCTTGGCTGGGCTGAAGTTGGCAGTTTGCAAGCATGTGTGAAGAGATCAGCTGGTTAAGGAAAGGCTGTTTCTGTTCTCTTTGGAGAAGGATAATCTTGTAAGAAGAAATGAATGCAGTAAATAGCTGAAAGCTGCTGTGCTAGACCAAAGCAGGACAGAATGGGATTGTTGATGTCCTAGATTTCTCCCTTTTCATGCTCCATTCTCTCCTCCAAATTGGCAGCTGTTTTCATGAACACTAATTCCTTCCCCTAACTGTTGTCTAAGAGGCCATTTCTAAGATTGATGCAGTGTGACTCAAAATGAGAGTGCTTTTCTTAGAAACACAAGTTGTTGTCATAGTCTTATCCTTTCCCCTAAACCCCAAATACATCCATATGCCACATTGTTCCCTGTAAAATGGCCATAATGGTTCATTTTTCCTTCCAAGACCTTTTTTATGGCCACAGCATAAACATTATTTTAATATTGTCTTTGTGACTGCCAGTATACTTATCTCACAGTTATGTAGATTTTACATGGAGAAATAAGGTGTTTTATTCTTGGGGGGAACTTCAGCTTAGCAAGATGAGTTAAGACTGTGTTAAAACTGAAACTGTGTTGATGACATAGTCTACTTCATTGCCTTAGGCTTTAGCCTTCTCTGAGTCATCTGTTGTTTGCTTTTACCCTCATGAAGCTATGAATCTGTACTTTCCTTTGGTTTTCACTTAATTTTGAAGTATTAATAGAACCTTTTGATTTTTTGTCTTACAGTCTTTTCTGACTCTGTTAGTGCATTCTTGTGCTATTTCTTCACATCCATCTCAGTCCTGTGGGATTTTCACACTTTTTATATAGGTCTTCATCTTAAATATTAGTACAGAAGTTTTGTTAAGAATTGTTACAAATTATTTAATTTCTTTTGTAACTTTTTTGACAAGTACATAATTCTGGATAAAAAAAAACACCAAAATTGATTTTTATCTTGTAAATTCTTGTCACGGTGAGTCAAAAGGACTTTCTCTTCAGTTTTGAGTTTAGCACATTTTATTTCACTGCAGCTGTGGTTGTATGTCAGTGTAGTATGTTACTCCTACTGTGTTGACTTTTTGTGTCAACATGTGTATATGGATATCTATGCCTTTAAAAATACAATTTTGCCTCTGCATTCCATAATTCAATTCCTGTGAATGTTGTCCATTTCTTAGATGATAACAAAATCCTTAGCTCAAATATTGTAATTACACCTGAAATCAACAGTCCCACTGTTATGGTTATGCCTGTAACCATAGAATCATCATGGTTGGAAAGGACCTTCAAGATCATCAAGTCCAACTGATAGCCCTACACTACTGCTATCCCTAAACCATCCCACAAAGTGCCACATCTACCTATTTCTTGAACACTTCTAGGGATGGTGACTTGACCACGTCCCTGGGCAGCCTGTTCCAACACCACACCACTCTTTCAGTGNCCACTGCAGGGGGGTTGGACTAGATGAGCTCCAGAGGTCCCTTCCAACCCTAACCATTCTAGGATTCTATGATAGCTGAAGAGAACAATAATGTCTCCCCCCAGCCTCCTCTTCTCCAGGCTAAACAGCCCTAGCTCCCTGAGGCTCTCCTCATAAGGCCTGTTCTCCAGACCTCTGATCAGCCTAGTTGCCCTTCTCTGCACCCTCTCCAGCACCTCAGTGTCCTTCCTATACTGCAGTGCCTGTGATGCTGTTGAAGGTATATACATTCAAATTTCTACCTTCAACAGTAGATACTGCATGACTTTTCTGTAATTGATGTGTAATTCAGGGACTGAAGTAGAGAGCAGGAGTAGTTTTATCCCTAAATATTCCAGTTCTTGCACAGTTAGATATCCTATTTTGCCCAAGTATTTATATCTGTAGAATAGTATAGACTCAGTATTATGTCAGTAAAATTACATGAGACTGAATAGAGAGAAATTATGGAACCTGTAAAGAATAGATAGTGTTGGTTAGATAGGATTCATATGTCCTTGAAAGGTGACAAATTTTTATTTAGTAAAATAGTTTATATTTCTAACTCTCAAGAGTTGTATGTAGGAATTCTCCAAAGTACTGTTTTGCCATTGATATCAAAAGAAATAGCATTAAACTGCTAAGATTTAATAAGAAAAATACTTTGATATCTTTAGCTCGGCATTTCTAGTAAGTGACCAGTGTTAATTGTCTTGTGATGTGGAAAAGGACAAGTGTTTCCTGCTCATTTTTTTGGTAGCTTTCCATGGCATAGGTGTAAGACAAGCATCTGAACTTTGTTGAACTTGGTAAACAGGAAAGACTTTTATAACCTTCTTCAGAGAATGGCAATTCAAGTAATTTGTTTTATTTATTACAAAATGTCAATAGGTTTATGTCTAATGATAGAAGATCAAAAAGGCATTTGAAACTTTGAATGTTTTCTTGTGTTGTCTTCTATCAGGTAGAATTTTCTCTGATACATTAGGGAAAATGCTTCTAGGTCTATTCCAAGGTCAGGCATACACTGCTACTGTGCTCCAAAGCATACATTACTGCACAGACACACTGCAGGTGAGAGATGTTTGTGGCACACCAGTAAAAATTAACTGTATTTTCACTATCTAAATTTTTACCAAAAAGAGAAACTCGGAAGTGATTCATGGAGCTTTTACTGTAAAAAGGAGAAATGTAAAGCAATTTTGAGGATTTAAGAGTATTCTTGAAATCTACTGAAATGAAACATTTGGGTTTTTGATGGAATATATTCACAGCTGCAAATTGCTGTAAAAACACAGGATGAAAACTACAGAGAAGTGGACAAAATATGGAATTAATAAAAAAAAATGCCCAAACCATTTTATAAAGCAGATAAGCTTATGGGACTAATTATTTTTTTCTTAAATCTAAAATTGCCTTATATGGTACCAAGATATTATGGGCCATTTTATATAAGTCATTATACAGCAGAGACTAAAGACATCATAAGAAAATATTTTTGGGGAAAGGATTGGAAAGAAAAAGGTCAAAGAAAGAAAATAGACAGTAAGGTCAAAATGGAAATGTAAAATCTACTAGCTGTAATAGGACTCAAAGTTTACTAAGTAAGTTTGCTGATGATATTAAACTGAAAGGAGCTGTTGACTCTCTTGAAGGTAGAGAAGCCCTGCAGAGAGATCTGGACACATTAAAGCATCAGGCACTCACAAATCATATCAAATTTAACAAAGGCAAGTACTGGATTCTACATCTGGGAAAGGGCAATCCAGGGCAATGAGAGTTTGGAAAGCAGCCCTGCAGAGACACATTTAGGATTCATATGAAGTGAATTCATTTCATACATTCCTAATTATTGTCAGTGCTCATGTGAAGGAACACTACATTTACAAAGCTGTGGCAAGTGCTCACAGAAAAGAGTTAGACAACTGACAGAAATGGAAAATAAGAACAGGTAATTTCTGTGCTTGTGTAAGAAGCAAATGATCAAAAATGGCCTAAATAATGAGAATTGATTATCTGAAAGTCTCTTTGTGGACATACACAGCAGGAAAATGTTTTTATCTATAGCAAAAAAAACCCCAAGCAATTGAAATAGAATTATAGCAGAAACACATGCTATATGGAAAATATCTCTTGATAATTTGTGCTTTCAGCTCATAGTGTCAGGTTTCCTTTGGCCATCTTCAATGCTCTTTTTAGTTCCAAGAACTTGTTATTTATTTTTGACCTAAAATTTTGGTTTTTTTGTGGGATTGATTTTTTTTGGTTTTTGGGTGGCAGCATTTACATGTTTTTATTCACAAAGAGATAGAGAGTTGGGTCAAAAGATCTGTATCACTTCAAATAGTGACTTATTAACCAATAAGGCAGGTTTTATTTTAATTTGCATCTACATCATCATAGCTGTCAGGCGTTTGGTAAGTGTAAAGTTTTAAAGTTAATAAAAAATACTACTGTAATCTTATTTTTGTCAACTACAACTAGTATTTCCCAAGAAATACTAGACCAAGAAATCAAAGAAAAATATGTTACATTCTAAAATATTTGCCCGATTTCAGACATCAGGGCTTAAAGCAAAATGTTAACTCTTGTAGAGCTCCTGGTGTCATGTTGTGATAATTAGGCATGTGAAGCTATCTATCCCAGGCACTCACATATGGCACTGTTCTCTATTAAAAGCTTCTATGAAAATCTTAAGAAATGACATCATGACTGACCATGAGCACTAGAATTACTTCATATCATTATTTTAATGCTATCACATATGGGTCTATTTCCAGAGTCTGGGCCCAACTTGTGAAATTAATGAGAAAAAGTACCTTTTTAATTGAATAAGAGTGGAAATGAGTTCTCTGTAACAAATCCTTCAGCAACATTTTTTTTTTTCAGATTTTTATTTGTATGCTTGGTTTTGGTTTTGTTGCTGTCTAGAGGAGTTAATCTATTGGTCATAAAAGAATTGGGATTGTAAGTACTGAACTGGAAATCAAGCAGGCTCTAGTGTTTGGTTACAAGTTCAACTCCCAAGGGTCAAGCCAGACTTCCTTTTACTGATGTTAATATATCTTTGTTTGTGGATGCATATATTTATAAGTGGATTACAGAATGTTTGAGAGAGATCAAGTATTTAAAATGATATATCAGAAATGTAAAAATAAGGTTATATGAATGCCATATCACCACATTACTTAAAAAATGTATTTGTTTCACTTTGTTAGGTTACTTTTGTGACAATTATATTTTCACAAATAAGACTAATGGACCAATTTTTCTGTGTAAGATTACTATGCAATATGATTTTCTAGAGTATGGAATAACTATGCCATATGATTTTTTTAAAGGAATTTAGTAAAAATATAAGCAGTATACCTTAAGTTACTGACATCTGAACTTGAAACATCTGTGTGCAAACTAAGGTAGGGAACTACATAAATCAGGATCCTTTCTCAAAATTTGTAATTGGGATAATCATAATACTGCAGCCCATGGGAAGAAAGAGTGGAGAGGGGAGACATGAAGAATAACATTTCTAAAACAAGTAACAGAAAATAAAATCAAACTGTAAAGATTATATTATTCCCTGGTCCTTCATCCTAATCAATAACTATTAAGAAAAGATGCTTAAAAGTCTGTTTTGTGACTGATACATAGGAAACTCATAAATTAAAAAAGAAATTGCAGCAAACTAAGTTTTCCTCCTTCAAACAATGGAATAAATTTTATACTTTGAGGCACCCCTGTCTCTCTAAAACTTCCTAGGCATCTCTCAGTGGCAATTGGACTGCATCCTGCATATGCATGCTTCATATGAATGATGCTTAAGAAAGGAAGAATTAATGGGAACACTGATTTTCATCTCTTCATTCATAGTAGAGAAGCTGTGGACTTTTAAAATCTTCTGGAACATTTGAGATACAATCTTTTAATCTTTTAAGGGTAATTTTGACTCTGATTTCTAAGCATTTCCTAATGTGTTCAGTCAGTGTCCTGGTTTGACCAAAAGAACTAAGGATTTATTAGACCAGCCTCATTTCTTCAAAGGGAATATGATGTACAGATGTTAGAGGATCCTTGATGTCTCTTTCTCTTCAATTTTAGTCACCCTATGACAGTCAGCTGCCCTTTGTAAGGTACTATGAAAATGTGGAACATCATATAAATTACATGTATCATAATTAGTAATTTGCTAGTTAACTTTTATGTGTACATTGGGTATTTTGGACAGGAAATACAGAGAGAGAACATACGTGTACTTTGGAAGAGAATATGTTATGATGAAATGACTTCAGAAGACTCCTTAAAGACAGCAATGAAGGAAATGCTTTATCTTAGAACAAAAGCATGGTGACTTCTGAATATTATATCACCAAATGAGGAACCTACAAGCAAGACATAATTTTTACTGTAAGTATCACTACTGTAGACAAATACTTAACTGAGTTAAACGTTACAGTTTTTAATCAGTTTCCATAACTCGAGATGGTGGACTAGAATGTTTTTTGCAGAATAATGTGTCTCCTTTGGACCACTGCCTACTGTTCAGCATTTCTGAAAGTGAACTAGAATTTACCTTTCTTTTAATTGCCTGATTATGCTGAATGATACCTTCCAAAACACTTAACCCTTTCATTGAACAACCACTTTTTCTTGAATTAATTAGTTCTTTTGTCTTATACTCCTTTAAGCTGTGTACTATGGATGTGGATGTTCAGGCTGGAATACTGATTAAAAAGCCCAGCCCGTGATGATTTCTCCTGTTTTACTTTCTTTCCTTCTCTGCTCTCTCAGAGCATCAGTGATTACATATTTTTCTCTATAATTAGTTTAACATTGTTTTCTGAAGCAACGTTGGAGTTTTTGGATAACCTGCCAACCTTTAGCATCTCAGCTGAAGAATGAGTAGTTTTGAATCTTTAGGAAGTTGATAAACTGAAACGTTTATTTTAAACATTGAAAACAAGTGCCACCATCACCACCACCAAGTTAGTTATTTTCTATCAGATCTTTATCCCATGATTCTAAAGAGCATGGAAAAATAGCTGAGGTAATTTATACTGAGGTACCAAGACTGCAGCTGTTCCATAGCCTGCAGTACCACTATGAACTCATGACAAATGAAGAATACTTTTGCAAAATCTAAAGGAGATATCAGGCAGGCAGAATGTAATTACCTAATTCGATTTAAGTAAGGTCCCAGGACCACCTGGAAAGGAAATTGTTACTTCTTGTTAGTGGGATGCCAGGCTGGAAATGTTTTTAGATTTTTTACAACATAGAGTAACCTACAGTGCAATCATGATTTAAAATTATAGAATACTAAAGAGAAAAAGTAGTGCAGCAATTTTCAACCTAGTAATGAAGTATAATGGAATAGAGCCATCATGCTATATTGTGCAATCTGTGTTTATAGAATGTGTGAATATAACTTCAGTTATTTGCTGTCTGTAGGATGAAATTACACCAGCTTAGTCTTTATAAACAAAAAGTACTTTTCAAAAGAAAAGGGAAGGAAGAATTAACTCTGTCCTCTCTGAAGTGGAAGTTTTGTATAGAGGCTTGGATTAGTAGGACAAATTTGTTTTGTATCCATCTGTGGCATTAAACCTGAAGGGAAGGTTAGAGTACATCTCAGATGAGAGTTGGTGCACCACAGAAAGAGGAAGGTTGGAGGTAAATATTGCCATGGGCTGTAGCACAAAACCTGTTTCATTTGAAAAACAAAAGATAATGTAAACAAGCCAACAAGAGCAGAGGTGATTTACTTTGAAGTTTGCACCTAATAGACATTTAATCTTTAAGAGTCTTAATCTGTTAAGAGTGATTCAGGCACAGTCTGCCAATCCCTTGTGGTCTGCTGTGGCCCCTGGTGCCATAACTGTGCCCACAGCAGAGGGAGCATTAAACTCATTGCCCACGGGAAAGGGTGGGGAGTGATACCCATGTTCCTAGAATCCTTGCATGGGTAGGATGAGCTCATTAGCCTTCTGGCAGTCATCCTAGGAGAAGGACAACTCTGATTCCAAACCCGGGCAGATGGAGCTCCTTTAGCCCTGTAAGGCCTTCCAGCTAAGAGGTTAAACCTCCATCCTAAGGACTTGGCTGCCAGCGTCCAAGCTTGCTAGGCCCTGGCAGATGAACCTTAGGACTAAAGGGTGGGTCCAGCTCTGCACATGCTGTGTCTCACCTAAAAAAATCCCTAGTGCAGGCTCGAGGGTGCTATCTGCTATCCTCTTTTTATCAGTGCACCTGGAAAAGGCGCTGAGGAGGAGCATGGATGGAGCCCTCCCTGGAGCTTCGTTCGCAAAGCCTAGCCATACACTAAGAGTTATTGATGCTGTTTCAGTATTTGCAAGCCAGGTGTTGCCAGAAAATCCATAATCTAGAGTGAGAAGAGAGAATTAAAAGCAGAAACAAAGAAAAATCATAAACACAAATGATTTTTCCTGATATCACAAAAAGCACCTCAATGTCTTTCTCTGATGATACTGGAGAAGCTGAGGTGAAAGTTTGTTCAGAGAATAGAAAATAAAAAAACTTTCTAGTATTTATAAATGCCTTAGAAATAGGTATTATGTTTGAAAGGAGAAAAAGTAGAAGGCTAACCCCAAAATGCCACTCATTGTTTGATTATGTTTTCACCCTGCAAATATTTTTGGTACATACTAGACCATGCTTCAGTTAAATGGTGATGTTTTATTCTTGCAGCCTTTGTCCTATTATGCCATTGCTCTTCAAACTTTCCAGTTTGATTAGTTAAGGAACTGCATCAATGAACACAGCTAGGCATTTGTCAGACCACATCTGTAAGGACTTAGTTTGTACAGATTATTTCAATTTCTGTATACTTAGAATGGATGCTTTGTGTTTCTTGGTGAGAATTCTACTATGGTCAAGACTTTATGTTTGAAAGTACACCAAGTGCAGGAACAGGGGAAAGCTGAAAATGGTCAGGGAGAAGAAAATGGGTGAGGCTTTGAAAAAGAGAAAAAAAAACAGATGGAAATTAATTCATAATACCTTTAAAATATGAAGTAAAAAAGATAAGCAGTACTGACAAAGCACGCTTGAGAAGTTGAGAGGCATCATGTAGAGATTAGGTAGATCTTTCATGCTTTTATTTTAATGTGATTGATTGACATAGATAAAATAGATGGTAGTTTAATTTTCATGTATGTATAACCAATTCCCATCTTAATTAATCTATACTTAAAAGAGTGGATCTACTTCCTACATCCACTTCTGGAAGAGAAAGGAACCACTTTATGCTGACAGGCAAATTCATATGACATTCAACACAGTATAATGCTGATATCTTCAACATGATGTGGTAAACCACAAAATAACATGAAGAAAACTACCTTTTTGGCCTCCTTCCATGGTTTTATTTATTACATCCTTCTTCATTTTTGACTGGCAGAGAGGAAAAAAGCATGATTTAAAGTAGTCATGAGCACTCTTCAGCAATTTTATGTTTTGACACAACACTTACTACAGGGCTAGTAACACTGCAGTGCAGGAAGGACTGAACGGGAGAGGTGCCTTCCTGTGAGATTGGTTCATATGCTCTGCCTGTTTTGGGTAAAAATGAAGATATTTTAAAGATGCTGTTTTGATTTAAAACAAATGATTTAATATATTTATAGATCAAAGAACATCACTTCTCAGAACAAAAAAAATGTATCTGAAATATGTTCAAAAATAATTGTCATGAAGAATAAAATGTTGCTTTCATTACTACAGGATATTTGTTCTTGGAATTACTAGTCAAAATAATTGTGATTCCTGGAAATAAGTATACAGCAGTAAAGTGACAGTCATCAAAAACTATGAGTTTGATTTTGGATGTTGTTGACTTGGACTTTGGTAAGGGTTTTGACACAGTCTGCCACAGCATTCTCCTGGAGAAAGTGGCAGATCATGGTACAGACAAATGTACTCTTCACTGGGTTAAGAACTGGCTGGATGGCCATTCCCAGAGAGTTGTGGTTAATGGAGTGAAATCTAGCTGGCTGCCAGGCACCAGTGGTGTCCCTCAGGGCTCAGCTTTGGGGCCACTCTTGTTTGGCATCTTTATTGATGACCTGGACGTGGGGATTGAGAGCACCCTCAGTAAGTTTGCAGACAACACCAAATTGTGTGGGAGTGTTGATCTGCTGGAGGGCAGGGAGGCTCTGCAGAGGGACTTGGACAGGTTGGATCCATGGGCCAAGGCCAATTGTATGAGGTTCAATAAGGCCAAGTGCTGTGTCCTGCACATGGGTTACAANCTGGAGGTGTTTAAGAAACATGTAGACATGGTGCTCCAGGACATGCTCGAGTGAGGGCAGGGGTTTTCTTTGACTGTTTTTTTCAATTAATTTTTTGTTGTTGGACTAGGCAATCTGAGACATCCTGAGAGTGTCTTACTTCAGGGGATGTTCAGGGAAAACATTATATCCCATATTGATGATTTAAATTTAAATAGTTTAAATAATAACCTGACCTGTGTTACATGAAGAATGCCTGTTGCTGGTTACATGTAAGAAAAAAGGTCTTCACTTTTTTTTTTATTTTGAATCTGCCTATAAACAATTTAAAGGCCCCAAGTATATCCCAATCTCTTTTGATCTGGATTTTTTTTTTTGTCTTAGACTCTTACAAGTTAAAATAGTCATGTATTAACCTCATGTTTCTATTCAGCTGAGGTAAGTGTCCAGCAGAAGGGGACACTCAGACTGCTATTGTGTGGTAAAAAGAAGGCACACAGATAACAAATCAAATTCTATATAGAAGTTTTCTGTAAGTTACAGATATTATTGCTTCTATAGAGAACTGAGCACTCGTGCAAGGAAGAGAACATCTTCATAATGCAAATGTGCTTAATGCAAGTACATACTACTACTATGGAGAGGGATGGCTTAAAATATCAGATTGAAAAGTGATGGATATAAAATTTCTTTCAGCAGAGTAGTAATGACAAAGAATGTAAAGAAAAATGCATCTATATCTATGAAATGCATGTATCAACAGGCTTTGCAAAACGATGAGATTTCTAGGAAAGCATAATAAACACTGCAGAAATCCAGGTTTTTTTCTATGGATGGAGAACATCTTCTCAAAAACCTGACTATATTTAAAGTAATGGGGATACAGGACTGTAACAGGACAGTGATGCTAGAACTGTGGAGCATGTGTTGTAAGGCAGCCTGTATGACAGCTCTCTAGACAGAAAAATCATCAGCTCTTAAGCAGATGGTTGTTCCTGGCACAAGTTAGCAGTTCTCAGAATGAAGAATGGGAGAATTCTGCTGTCTTACCTACTGAACTCTCAATCATCCTTCCAAAATTCTCCAACTAGGTAGGCATTTGTCTGGGAACCTCTGTGTTGGTTTCTACAAAATGTATTCACTTACCCATTGGGCACTGTGCAGTTTTCATTTTAAACTAACATGATAATATATAATAACTAAAAATGTGCATTAGAGATCCGTTTCCCACAGTCTAAGGGAAAAAGGATGAGGTGAGAACTTTGCTTTTACTGACTTTATTCAACACTGCACAGTGCCCTAGCCATGCATGGCTTTTGTGCATGGATGTTACTATACCCTGTATTCTAGCTGTAGGTATCTGCATCACTACAGAGTTAGCATATAGTAATTGGGAGGTACAATACTTATGAAAGACTAATGTCCTCATCCAGGTTGGTGACAGACAGAACCAGACAGCAGGAATGCACCTCTGGCAGAGTGGGGATAAGGCTGTGTTGCTATTCTTTGCCAGAACAGGCAGGGAAGGTATGGGAAGATCCAGCTTCTGACTCCCTGTGCAGTCAGTGCACATGCTGCCTTCTTAGTTTATTTTCAGCAATTGCCTAGCTTCTTAGATCTTCCTCAGCAGCAAAAAAAGTCATAACCACCTCTGACACCCTTCAGATGAAGCAAGAAAAGGTTTTTATTTACCTAAAGTAAGAAAAATAACTCATAACAGCAGAGAAAATGGAGATGGAAAAATCCTTAAAAGAAAACATTTAGATAACTGAACAACCCACAGTGAGCCTGTGCTCACTCTTCTGATTCATTTTCCTACATATTTTATTCCCTGTGTCTGCCCCAGAAAAGACTGTCTTCCTATTCACTATGACATTTTTTCCATTTTACAGGGACAAGGACAGCCTCTTCTGTGATTTCCAAACATGTATTATAAACAGAAGTATGTTATAGGGAAAAGTAACATTTCTAATCTATGCAAGTATCAGAGAAAGGTGTGAGAATTAGAATACAAAAAAGCTGAATATTTTGAAGAAGTAGAAAAAACAGAAAAAGGGTGTTCCCACTATTTTTTAAACCTGTCTTTAAATTATTTACTTGGCACTTCAACAGGTCACAATTTAAATGTTTTCATTCACCTTAGTATGTAATCACAATTTTTAATTCTATTAGTAACTTGAGGCTGCTTCTTAACTCAGCAACAATTTCATCTTCTATTAATAAATGGCACAAATCCTTGGCTTTGGCACTTGCTGCAAATATGCTGGCTTTAGTAGAACACACAGCCCAGGACACTGTTATTGCCTCTCAATTCTCCAATCTTCTCAAGTTATCAGTACAGTGTTTCACCCTGATGATGATAACTTAGCATAAAAGTGTTCTAGTTTCATTGTTGTTCTTAGTGCTACTGTTGCTAAAAATACAGAAGATTAGAGAACAAGTTCTTGAAAGAACCCTTATTCTCAAAGACATACTTCCAGACAGGCACAGTCTGCNTTTTTTCTTCTCCACAGTCTGAGAATGGACAGCCTGGTACCTAAGATCTCTGTGTTGGAAGAATGTTTAACCTCAGTATGTGTGACTGAAATGGTTTGGGATGAAGGTCTTGGGATTTTGAAGCTGCATGCCAAATAAACTCCCACGCTGGGCTTAGAGCACTCACGTGGCACTGGGCTGCACTGGTTTGGAGGCTGCTGTGGGACAGGAGCCAATGGACATGATTTCATCTGGGATGCAGAGGCCATCCAGCCCAAACCCACAAGGGAACAGTAAAAGATCTGGGACTTGCTGAGCTATCCACTCTCCCCACAGCTCTCTGAAGTCTCTGTGGCTCTGTGGAGGCTGCAGAATGTGGCTTATGGGCTCAGGAAGATTGACCATCTCTCCACTGAGCCTCAGAGCAATCTGTTTGTGCAGGCAGCCTGTCAGATGAGTCTTTTTTATAAATCGACTAACCTCTGTTTTGAAGTGTTAGGTTTTTTTGTTCTCATCCTCCCTATTGTGAGTTTGTTCCAGAAGCTGGCTTTTCTCATGCTTTTTGTGATTTTCAGCCAAAATTTATTCACAAAATGGTTTTGGTTTTCTGCCAACACAGTCCATTAGCTCAAAAAAGTCTTTTTGATTGATCTACACACAGCAATCAGATGTCTTCTCAGTGTTCATTTTGCCAGAATAAGTGAGCCAAGTTCCTCCAGTTTCCTTTGAAAAAAATCCATCTAGAAGTGCTTTCTGCTCCTCTTTGAGTTAATTTTTGTGGAGCACTAATGACTAGAACTAAATGCATTTTTCCCACTCATGTTTCCCTGAGGTCTGTGGGTTAGCATGCAGTGCTCTGATTGCATTTGCATTGTTGATACTAGCAAAAATAATCAGTCAGTATAAACTAGATGGTGGATTTAACAGGACTTGCAATAAAATTGGTTAAATAATAAATATTTGTCAATTTACCTGCTACAATTAGAAAGATTCATCACAATTACAAAGATCCAACTTGGGCACCTGCATTAATTTACCACCAAGAGCACTCTACGGTATCTGAAGAAGAGAGAAAAAGAAACATGCATTCAGTGTCAGGAAAGTAGAAGAAAATGTGAGGGATGAAGGACCTGAAATAGAAGCCAAGGAGTACAGCTATTGCATCTGGGCTTCTCAAGAAATACATCAGGTAGAGGGACTAAAGAGGATTTTTGTCTCTTCAAAAACAAAAGTTTCTAAACAGAAGGGTGGGCAAAAGCTAGCTACTCTTATTTTATTCCCCCCCCCCCAGTAACCTCAGGCCAGAAGCAGTGGATATTATTTAATAATCTACAATTAAATAAAATCAGTCTAATTACCAGCATGTGCTAAAAAAACACAGAAGAGTCACACTCTGAAAAATTTCTGAGAATTATTTGCATGTGAAATACCCCAAAAAGAATGTTGTTTAACATTTTTTAAAAATCCCATACTGTTTTTCCCTGTTTATGAGATCCTAATTTTGAGATCAGATTGCAGTAGAGGGACTCAAACTGAGAGCAAAACATCATATGAGATTCTCACTTAGGTTTAGAAGCAGTGTTCATTTTCCAGGCTGCAGAACTCTCTTGGATGAGAATGCAAGTTTTAGAAAAAAAAGAAGTAATGGCATAGTAGTGTGGCTGACAAACAAGGCTTGTTAAAAAAAAAAGGATTGTCAAAGTAAAAAAAAACAACTTCAACAGTTCAATTCTAGCATAAGCTAGAAGACCAGAAGCACTTGGAGAAAGAGATCCAAAAAACAGATGAAAAACCCCTACAAAATAAATGAAGTTATAGACAATAAAGAAAAAATTATAAGGCAAATTTCGTAAAGAAAAACTAAGAATAGTTATTATAGATTTAGAGAACACTAAGGAAAATGTAGAACAAATATCAGAAGTTGTTAAACATACATGCCTGACTAAATGAGCTTTCTATCCATCATCATGAGATCCATTATATGTTTTGGAGATTTTAGAAACAAATGTCCATTTTAAAGGAGAAAAATGGCCCAGTTCTCAGTGCACATTCACAGCTGAGTACATAAACTGCTAAATTGCAATCTCTTAAAGATTTCTTGCCCACAGGGAACTCCTCATGTAATGTTGTCAAGTCACTATTTCCTAGGTGCCTTTGATAAAAATGGACAGGACAGCACTTATCCACCTCCATGAATTAATGAAATAAAGAGCACTTCACAATGTTTAACATATATATGCTGTTGTAATGAGGCCAATACACACATCTTACCTAGCTATGCTTAGCAGTCTGTACTAGAGAGAAGGTTTATAGTAAGGAATGAAGGACTTTGAATAAGTGCTACATCCTACACTCTAAAACAATGGATACTGTGTGTTGGCTTGGTTCATATGCTCATTTTGAATATGATGGCTAAGGTGCTTTCTACCATAGTTACACCAAAACCAAGGTGCATACACTTCTTTTCAGGTATGCTTTTGTAGTGTTTGTCTTTTATGCTTTCCTGCAGTTAGCATTTTCTGAGAGCTTTGTTCTGCTAAATGTGCATGAAAACTTCAGTGTCATAGTATGTGGGAGTCCTTCTTATTTGCCTGGGCTCAGAAACAGATGCAGGCTGACTGTCCCTGGCTGTACTGGGCCAAGCCCCAGGCATGAGCTGCTCCCTTGTCCCTGCACCTCTCAGAGCCAGTTCTCATGGCAAGCAAAGCTCAAGCCCATATCCTGAGCACAAGCTGTGGCATGTTGTAGCTAGGCATTGGTCTGAATGTTCTGTGAAGCAGGACCCTGGGGCATGCCAAGCTGTGCATGAGAACATAAAAAAAGGCACAGTTAGAGATAATATGAGAACTGAAAGCCTGTAAGTTTTGAGACATCCTTTGAAGTTGATGGGAATTTGCCTGACTAAGGTATGGAATAAAAGTGTTACGTTTTGGCCTGTTAGGACATGGGTGCCAATAATAAATGCTTTATTGCTGAAATCATAAGCAGCTAAATATTTAAGGATTAAGAATAGTCCACTCAGTGGCTTGCTGGTTAAAGCATTCACAGAGAGGTAGAAGAGGAGAGTCTCCCAGGGCGATGCTTCAGCTACTCAGTTGCACCAAAGGGTGCATTTTAGCTCTTTGCTCTCTGCCTTTCCTCCTTCCTTTCCCACTTCTCACTCTGTCCTTGTCAAGTACTTTAAAAAGCCCACGGAAACAACATCTGGAATCTCCTCCGTTGACAGGCTTAAATCCCTGAGCTTGACAGGGTTTTTTGTTGGGTTTTTTTGTTTGTTTGGGGTTTTTTGTTGTTGTTTGTTCATTTTTTGTTTGTTTGTTGGTTGTTTATTTTTTCCTGTAGCATTGCCCAGGAGCTAGTTGATAGCAGTTTCTGGAAGACCACTGTGAGTGCCTCTTGTGGGTGACTAACTAACCTCATAAGTTACATAGGGAACTCAAGCTCCAACTTTTATCTGCATCTGTTGTGTTTAACTGAAGCTAGGAGTATCAGGAAACTTCCAAGCAGGCTGCAGAGGGCCTGTTTGCAAAGGCCTGCAGTGAAAGGACAAGGGGCAATGGTTTGAAATTGGAGAGGAGTAGATTTAAACTGGACATTAGGAAGAAGTTGCTCCCCACGAGGGTGGTGGAACACTGGCCCAGGTTGCCCAGGGAGGTGGTTGAGTTCCCATCCCTGGAGGCATTGCAGGTGAGGCTTGCCAGGGCTCTGGGCAAGCTGCTCTAGTTGGGGATGTCCCTGCCCACTGCAGGGGGGTTGGACTAGATGAGCTCCAGAGGTCCCTTCCAACCCTAACCATTCTAGGATTCTATGATTTTGAATGGCTAATAGTTCAGCAGTTATTGACAGGTTGCTTTCTTGCCTAAAAAATACAGGAATGTGTGGGTCCTTGTACACAGTGGATATTCAAGTAATAATGGAAGTGATTGATTGGTGATACTCTTCTGTCATCAACAACCTATTGGGATAAAAAGAACATGGATAGAAATTAATCTTCCTTGAGTTATTCTGAACAGTTAACTGATGGGAGATTTCTTTGATCTCATTCAGTTGAAATTGATTAATTCTCTTAATTACTCTGCTTGAACTGAGTTAGCAGAAATTTTCTGCGTGTTGTAGCATCCTTGATGGTTTGTCTTCTTGCTTGCTGAAGAAATAAACTTGGTAAAGAGTTTGAAGGGAGGTGGTGTCAGTGTAGTGTTTGCTGACTAAGACTGATGGCCACTATCAGTGATAAATATCTGTAGAAGTGATCAGATGTAATTTGTTTCTATACTTGGATTTTTCAATGAAACTGTCATTGGTTAAAATGCATAAACAGTCCTTGGAGCAGGAACTCATGTCTTCCTCTGCCAGGTGAATACACAATCAGTAAACTACAAATGTTTCTCTCTTTCTCCCTCTTTTCTCACTTCACAAATCCTGAATTCTATGGGAAGAACTGGGACTACATTAAAGTTCTTTAATGCCTGATGGATTGTCATAAATCTAAGGAAATCCCTTGAATGTCATGCTGTCTCCTTATTACCCTGAAGCCTGCTGAGAAGTTTCTTATTAACATTGATAGTGGGGCACTAATCTCCTATCTGGAAACTGTTTTTTGCAGTAAGTGGATTGACTCTTAGCAGCTGGGGGAGACACTTGGCTTGTTTGGGACTGTAAGAATAGGCTGACATACACTGAAGGATTTAACACACACTGAGGAGATGGCTGCTTAAGGTTTGTCAGCCATCCTGAAATCCATCTTTGTTTTAACTAGCTTTCAGTAAAACATAAAATTAATTTATTATACTAAAATGATAAGATATTAAAAAAAAAGCAGTGACTATTTCTGGAGAGAGGTATGAAAATGAAACAATAAACCATGTTGTAGCTACATTTCATTCTAATTAGGCTTCAAAGTGATTTGTCTTTGCCATGCAGCTAGTAGGCATTTAAGCCAAAATAATTTCCAAAATAATTGCCCCATCCCTCTGGTGACAGAATCTAGTTCTCTTGCATCCTGCCTGACAGAGGTTAGTCTTTGCTCTTTAAAGATGCATTTGTATTGCCCTTTTGTGACAGTGTAGGCTTACCTGCAAGTCAGTAGCTGACTCAGAACAAACTCTTTATGCAATAGGAAGGCAAAACACAATGACAAGAGTAGTACTTGCTCTGGGGATAAACAGGTAATTTACCTCTTTTCAGTAAAATTCTTTCTGCTGATGGCAGAAATGTAATATATAATATAATACAAAATACTTAACCCATGTAAGTATATGTAAATCTTATTTTGCACAAATATGTAAGTAAGATTTCCTAGAGACCAGACACAATCACAGGACAGCACACGAGTCCAGGAAGGTGTTAGGATTGGTGATCTCACTGTGACCTGCTTGAACTGGGCTAGTTTCAGTGATGGTCTCTCTACAGGAAGGTGCAACATGTGGATTTAAATTCCTTTATGCAGAAGAAATAGTTTGAGTCCTTTTTCTGCTTATCCTGAGAGAGTCTTCCAATCATTGCACTATTGCATCCAATCTGGTGGAGGCATTTCTTTTATTTATGTTTTAAAAGAAAATCCTAACCTTTACATGAAGTTTATTCTGCTAGCTGTCCAGAAAAGCCTACCAAATATACTTCCCTGAGGAGATAAGTTAGGAAGGCTTATTTTCTGGATCAGTTGGGCATAAATATGTCATTACTGTTGAGCAGCATGCCCCTCTACTCAGCTCTGGTGAGGCCTCACCTTGAGTACTGTGTCCAGTTTTGGGCCCCTCACTCCAAGAGGGACATGGAGGTGCTGGAGAGGGGACAGAGGCTACCAAGCTGCTAAAGGGCTTAGAGCATAAGCTTTATGAGGAAAGACTGAGGGATCTGGGCCTGTTCAGTCTGGAAAAGAGGAGACTGAGGGGAGACCTCATTGCTCTCTATAACTACCTGAGGGGAGGTTGTAGAGAAGTGGGAATTGGTCTGTTCTCCCTGGTAGAGAGTCATAGGATGAGGGGAAATGGATTGAAACTGCACCAGGGGAGGTTCAGGTTAGATATTAGGAGGAATTTCTTTACTGCAAGGGTTGTGAGCCATTGGAACAGGCTGCCCAGGGAGGTGCTTGAGTCCCCATCCCTGGAGGTGTTTAAGAGACAGCTGGATGTTGTGTTGGGGAGCATCATTTAGTGGGGTGATAGGGCTAGGACAAAGGCTGGACTCGATGATCTTCAAGGTCTCTTCCAGCTGTAACTGTTCTATGATTCTATGATTCTATAAGGGAAGTTTATTTCTGTCCAGAAGCAAAAAGCTTGCTAAAGAAGAGCAGTGGTGAAAACTGAGCCACACAGAAATTAAAAGTAGTAGTTTCTTTAGGATCACAGTTTTGCATATAGGTTCCTCTGTCCAAGTCAGATGCCATCTCTGCCCCTGCACAGTGGTACAAGAAAAAAACAAAGGTAACCCCAAGCCTGGAGGTAATAGATACATGCCATGCAAGTGTATTGGAGCCATTTTGCCATAGTGAGAGGTCAGAGTTCCTATGTGAGTGTGCTGCTCTGAAGAGCATACCTTCCCTCCCTTCAGCAGCTGGCACTACTTATGTGTTATGCTGCACAACCTTATGCATGCAGCAGCTTGCCCTGGATTCCCACACAACTCATTGCACGAGGTTCTGCTCTGATGTACAGATCCCTCCCAAACCCTCCACATCTGGATTACACATGTTCCTGAAGATTTGCTAGTAGTATGCAGGATCTACTCCCTGTAAGTTATAAATAAGGGCTATTTTTCACACAAGTCTACTTTACTAGCGATACAATATTGTGATCATAGCTGACTTTCCAAAATACTCTAGGCAATTCTCATAAGAATAATCATCAGATCTTCCCTCTAAAATAAAGAAAGGAATTGCCAATGAGTTCCCAAGAATCTGGTATAAATGTTCAACTTGAGGCTTCATTACACATCGCTTTTGTTGTATTTCTTTCATTGAGCTATTCTTACTGGGTAAAGCCTTAGGTAAATTTTTCAAGTAGTAATCCCATGAATAGCTGAAATTTTGAGAGAGAACATGAGAAGCTAGGAAAGCAATAATTTTGGGAACTGGTTTCTTTATAGCTTTTCTATTAACTTTTCTTGGCAAACATTTCTTAAACTGCTGTGCTCCCATTTTTAACAGAAAAGAAAAAAACACAGAAAGTTTACATGAATTGTTACAGGGGGTCACTTATGCTATAAATAAAATATAAATAACTTAGAAAAAATAATGTTTATTGAATAATACCTTTTATATTAGCATAATGTATTTGTTACAATCTTACTTTGCCTCTTTATGTAATAGGACAAGTGATCTTATTGGGCAAGTGATTTTAAAAATACTAAGATATTGAGGATTTTAGAAATAGAACAGCCTTCATGTCCGGACCACTAAAATGTCATGGAAATGTCATAACATTAATTTTAGCTGTTTTATTTAAAGGATTCATATAAAGAAACTTTCTCAGCAGTCACAGTCCTAAATGCATCTGGTTCTGTTTGGTGCCTAGGGTATTTATATCTGGGGTATATTTATATTTATTATGCAAAGAGAAAAATGTGGGTCAGTCTTCCCCTAAATTTTGTGCCTACATATTCCTTGGAGCTGGAGACCAGCTTTTAATGTTTCCTCTAACAATTGAAAATAGAACAGGGAATTGTACAAAACAGTGGATCAATTTCCTTGCATACTTAATATCAGTGACATGACACAAATGAAAGCCCTTAGTTCTAGCAAAAATGTAAAGACAGATTAAGAGATACTTCAAAGCTTAGAAGATGAGTATGAACATGTAGCCTGTTCTCCTGCCAACACAATTCCTAGCTGCCAGCCCAGGACTAATCCACCAAACCTAGAATTTCAAGTCTACACTTCAAGAGAACAGAGGAAGGAGTGTTCAAGTGCTGAGCAATGGCAATGCACCATGCATCTGAATGGCAACATTGTTATGCTTCTTGCTATCCAAGCACTTTACAAAAACTGGGCTCTGTTCACCTGTCTTTCTGCCTTCATTGTGCTGGTGACATCTTTATCACAGCAGAAAGATTTGGTCACAGGAAAGGGCAGATGATCCTTTGCAAATAAAGCTACGAAGCTGTGATGCTCTAATTTTCAAAATCAGGCTTTTAATGTGATATGAAATTACTTCCTCATCACAGAATCACAGAATGGTTAGGGTTGGAAGGGACTTCTGGAGCTCATCTAGTCCAACCCCCCTGCAGTGGCCAGGGACATCCCCAACTAAACCGTAAGGCAACCAGGTATTCCCAGGTGCTCTCCTATCCAAGTACTAACCAGGCCCAACCCTGCTTGGCTTCCGAGATCAGACTAGATCAGGCTTTCTCTGGGTGGTAGCTTTAGGTGCTTAAGTGTGAAACTGGAAATGAAACTCATACTTTTTTTGGTATGAGTTTTAACAGCTGAAACTCTATGCTTCTCCAAATTAACAAACCATTGCTTACAACTGCCATATTTTGAGATTAGCACTGATGCACAGCTTAGTTTCACACTGTGATTTCTTGTCAGGGGTTAGGGTGGGATCAGCCACTAAATGAGTGACAGACACTTCCTTGTTAGCCCCTCTCCCTTCTCAGAAGGAAAGAAAGAAAGAATAAGGGAGACTTGAAGATTGGAAAAGAAAACTAAAACTACAATAAAAACAGTAAAACAAAATACATACAAATATACTCAAAATGAATATTGAACCGTACCACCCCCCCCCCCCCCCGCGGGGCCAATACCAAC
>VWZO01013837.1:192564-229105 GCA_013396975.1 Bucco capensis | reverse complement strand
CCCCCAGGTGGCAATTACATCACCATCGCCTCTGATGCTCTAGGCAGGCACTGGGGAAGTCCCAGACTGGACTCAGTGGTAGATGGAAACTAGATTCAGGAGCTGGATTATGAAATTGGATTCAGGAACATATGGATCACAGAGAACAGAGACTCCTCCTCAGACACTGGCTGTTGAAGGAGAGGGCTTGACCCTTGTGATCCCTCAGCTTTATACTGTGTATGATGCATATGGAATGGAATAGCTTGTTGGTCAGTTTAGGGTCACCTGAACTCTCTGGTCCTCCATGCAGCTGTGACCTTTTACCCTGTACCCTCAAATGTGATACACAAATTTAGCAGTGTCCTTGGTCTGCATGCAAATCCTTGCTACTAGCTATAAACGTCAGGCATCATCTCTTGTAGAAGCAGACTGTCTACTAAAACATGCTCTTAACTGCAGAAAGTGCAGTTACTTAAAAGAGATTGAGCTGAAAAGTGAAATCACAGAACAGAATTAGTTCTATTCTAGCTCAAACCAAAACATTTGTGAGCTCTGTGTCAGGCGTGGGGGGAGGAGATAAAATAAGAGGTTTATCCTTAGAATAAGATATCAAACTGAAAAAAAAACCACAAACCCAAACTACCAAATGTTGTCTTTCTATGAAAAATCTGTAGTGTTATTTGCAGACTTATCTCCATGTAGCTGAACATCCAGAGACTGCCAGAAAACTTGTCCACATTTGAAATGGATTTGTAGATTTCTTTGCACTTTCTCTTATGGTTACTGCCATGTAGAGCAAGTCTGGTGGTTTTAAAACATAGATGATAATTAATGTTCTTCTTTTTCTTCTCCTCATTTCTATTCCTGCTTTTTGCTAACAAGTTCTTTCATTATTTCTGCATAATACTTATTTATTATTGCCTGTGCTATTTTATCTTTTCATGTCTTTATCTAGTTTGTTTTGTTTCTTTCAAGTTTTATTAGTGGATTACTCTAAAAGCAAAGCACTAATGCTATTTTAGGTGATTTCCAGTGTCTCATGTATTTTATTTTATTTACAGATTGTTGTGCCATAAGCCTGTGTTACTATTTCCAGAGTTCCCTAAAATGTGGGTGTAGTACTTTACAAGTGTTAAAATCAAACCCTCAGATTCTCAAGACATAATTTAAAAGTGAACATCTCCTTACTTACTCAAGGAAAACTACCTTTAGAGTCAGGCCACTTTCCTGTAAGGCCCAATATGTGCAATCTTATATGTACATTCTTTTTCTTTCACAATACTCCATGCTTTCTTCCGGTCTGCAAAGAGAATATGGAGATTGTGTTTCCATCTTATAACTCATCCAGTAGTGCCATGAAAATCTATGAGGACAGTGGCATGAGCATTCCTAATGGATATGGACAGCCAGCTATAAATTCTAGATATTCTCACTGTCAGTCTTCTATTTGGAAGAGACCACAACTAGCAAAAATGAAAGACAAGCAATTCTGTAGAACATTTTGATGATTACAGAAAAACCTTTTGTAATCATCCCAAAGCATCACTGGCTTTCCCTCAAAGGAGATCACTAATGCAAAGTAGTAGTAAGTTTTTCCTGTGCATAAATAATCCATGATAAAGGTGACATATGGCAATTCACATTTATCATTGATGAGAATGGCATTGAAAAGTTAGTTATAATTGTTGCTCCTGAAGCTGTTCAAGCATAACAGGTTTGTGAAAGCAAATATGAAAAAAAGAGTGGCAGAACGTGACAAATAAATCCCACTAGGTCTGGTAACACGACACAGGCAGAGAGGAAACCCACTGGGAGATTTGCAAGCCAGTAAAGAAAAATACACATTCACAATATTAATTACAACAGTAAATACCTTATGGGTTCTAAAACAACTTCTCACTTGCTGCACATGGATAAATAGATAAGAATTACGAGTGATGGAAAGAATTAGAACCTAATTAAAACTGACAGCTGAGCTGCAGGAAAATAGATGGGCACATGTAAACATTTTTTTGTAGTAATTGATGAGATGAGAAACAATGGCTTTTCTGCTGAACAAATAATTTGTCACACTGTAAGAGAGACACTCATGGTAGATGCAATAGCTTGCTAGTGAGGGAAGATTCATTAATACATATCCTAGTTGCACTGCATATGCTTAACTCATTTAAAAATGTGAAGTAAAAATGATCACGTATTTTTAAGTGAGACTGTGTTACCATTTTCAGAGGCACAGGAGGACAGAGTATCAGTTAGCTGCAAGTATCTCCTGCCAATTGCCTTGTCTTTGCCCTCCTAATGCTGGTGGTGGGCTGAGAGGGTTCACTCCTAACATGGTGACTGGAGGCAGCCCTGGGTCCTTCATGGCCTGTGAAGCACATGGGCTGTCTTCTGATGTGCTCAAAGGAGAAGCAGGCTGTATGCCATTAGTTTCTCTTTGAGTGTAAATTCCCATAGCAGGATATGACTAACAGTTTAATGGCAGAATATAGTAACATGGTATGGCCTTAATGTCATTATTATCCGTAAAGAACTGACAGAGATCTTTTAATATCTCCAAAGTAGCCAAGAAGCAAGTAATTTGTAAGTCCCACTGAGTAAGTCAAATGAGCCTTAGAATACAGTTACTAAATAAGACGGGTTGTAATTCTGCTGACCTCTGTTGTAATAAAACTTAGCAGCAGCAAAGGCTTATCCTTGGCTTTAACTGGGTGTATAGTCTGGCCCGTTCTAAAAAGAGGCAGAGCTTTCCTCTCTCTTGTCATGAGGAAGTATTGTTTCCTTTAGGGGGGAAGATGCTGCATTCACAGCAAGACCTGAAGCCTATAGCAATACCTTGTTTGATCAAAGGCATGGGTTCCCTGGAGAAAATTAAATAGGTGCCCAAAGGAATAGTCTGTTGAGTCAATGAGGGGAAACACCCTCATTAAAAGCCTTGCAGTAACAATACCTTGAGACTGTAGAAATCCTTGGCAATTAAAGGAGTGAAGATGGTTGGAACCTGTGGTGCTTCCTATTACACAACTAGTTAAAGGAGAAGAGCATTTACTGCACCTAGGGGAGCTTAGAGAAGCTCCTTGCTCTGGGCACAAAGCAAGTGTTTGTTCTTTATGGCCTTCCAGGTAGGGGATGGCTCCTGCAATTGGGAAAAGGAAAGTGTTAGTGACAGATAAGGGTGTTTTTTGTGTGTACTTTTAAAATTGACCTTTCTAGGGTGATAATTTTCCTGAATAAATATTTCCTTACAAGGGTGGTCCTGTCCTATCAAAGCTATGTTTAGATCAGTACATCTACAGCTGTTATTTGTATGAATATGTGTTTGTTATGTTTATCATGCAACTTTGACTTCCTCTGCATGTTGTATGCATGTCTCTCCCTGCTGATCCTACTTTTAACATTTCAAAGAGCTGAGCAGCTTCCAGCAGCCACTGTGAGTAGTGTGGTCATCTCAGACTCATACCAACACATTTTTAGACAGCATTTGGTTGACCTGTACTTTGCAAGTTTCTCCTCGTGTTAATACTAAACCTCCTGTGGTCCAGCTTGCTCCCATTCCCTCTTGTCCTACCATTGGATGCCATTGAGCAGAGCCTGGCTCTCTCCTCCTGACACTCACCCTTCACATATTTCTAAGCATTGCTGAGGTCTCCTCTCAGTCTCCTCTTATCCAGGCTGAAGAGACCCAGCTCTCTCAGCCTGTCCTCCTAGGGCACATGCTCCACTTCTTTCATGATCTTGCTGGCCCTGTGCTGGACTCTCTCCAGCAGCTCCCTATCCTTCTGGAGCTGGGGGGCCTAGAACTGGACACAGTATTCCAGGTGAGGCCTCACCAGGGCAGAGTAGAGGGGAGAAGAACCTCTCTGGCTCTGCTGGCCACGCTCCTCTTAATGCATCCTAGGATGCCATTGGCCTCTTGGCCACAAGGGCACATTGCTGCCTCATGGGCATCCTCCTAGCCACCAGCACTCCTAGAGCTTTTTCCCCAGGGCTGTTCTCCAACAGATCAGTTCCCAGTCTGTACTGATCCATGGGGTTGTTCTTTCCCAGATGCAGTACTTTACATTTACCCTTGTTAAATTTCATCAAGTTTCTCCCTGCCCATGTCTCTAGCCTGTCCAGGTCACACTGGATGGCAGCACAGCTCCTGGTGTGCCAGCCACTGCTCCAAGCTTGGGATCATCTGCAAACTTGCTGAGGGAACACTCTCCCCCTTCATCCAAATCATTAATGAATATATTGAACAGTCCTGGCCCCAGCACTGACCCCTGGGGCACACCACTAGTCACAGGCCTCCAGTTAGACTCTGCTCCACTGACCACAACTCTCTGGGCTCTGTCCTTCAGCCAGTTCCCAATCCATCTCACATCACAGTCTCCCAATCCACACTTCTTAAGTTTGGCTATGAGTGTGTTTAGTAAAACTCAGTCCTGACATGTCAAGCTGGTTGAAAATCAGTTCCAAATTTGAGAACAAAATGGTCACATGCAATATTCAAGCAATGTGTGGTGTACATTGAAATGAAGATATTGGTGGACATGGCTCCATAGAGAAAATACTGGTGCTATGTAAAGGCTCCAGAAAGCAGGAGTTGCTATACACAACAGTATTTGTTGAGCACCACAGAAGGAATTACTGGTTTTCTTGCTGGATTTGAAGATGTCTGACATTAAAGTTGTGCTCTAAACCCTTCAGCAATTTTGTTGTCCTTCTTTGGAGACTGGGCTCTGTTGAGCACCTTGTGAAGTTAATACCACTATGAAAGGTACCTGCCATAGGTGGAGTGTTTGTATCCATGGTAGAAGTGAGAAAGTACAGCTTAAGTTCACCTTAAGTAAGTGGTAAGCTCTAGCTGAGGATTGCATCTGAGATCACAATAGGTGGAAAATATCAGACAACTGAAAGTAAACACTGGAGATGTTTAGTAGATAATTAATGGAAATAATTACTTTCAGAGAGACAGCTCTTCAGTTATTAAAGTTAAGGCACCAATACAGTCATTCCTGGAGTGGACCTCAAAATGGTTTCTGCCCATTGGGGGAATGCCTAAATTTAAGCCCTGGTCCAAACCCTCCTGAAGCTATTGGGAGGCCTCCCACTGATTTTGAATCTTAGGCAATAATTATGGCTTCTTTTCAGCCTTTATTAGTAATTCCTCCACTCAAGAAAAAACAAATTCTTATTCCAAATATTTAGATTGCTAAAGAAAGGCACGTAGTATGATTTTCCACAGTATTTTATACAGATATATGTGAGCATAGAGGAAAACTTTAGTACCTATTTTCCCACAGGATGTTGGAAGAAATTCTGTGAAATGATTCTTTTTCATGAGATATGAACAGGCAGTGTTTATGTAAGCTGATGGTTAAAAAATCTTTTGGGGAGAAGGTTGGAAAAATGATGATTATTTTTTTTTGGCTAGAAAAGGATCCAGGTGTGAAAATCTTTCCTCTTCAAGAATCCCTTGAGCAAGGGAGTAACAGTAGACAGGAGCAGTCATTTCACTTTTCTTCTGTTCTTTGAGGATTGGGACTGTGCTGATGAAGTTGACTGTGGCTGAAGGTCTACTTGCAAAAGGATTTCTTTAATTGGGCCCAACAGGTCTTGTTACGTGACAGCTGCTCTGCTGGTTCACACGATGGGGAGTGATGAGCTGCAGCTCAAACTGCAACAGCAGATCCAGCTTCCTGCCCCATGCTGCATCTCATGGAGATGTGTGAACACACAAGGGAAGACTGGTGTGATTAATGTTGCTAAAATTGGAGTTCTAAGGAACTCAATGTTACACTCATTTGTATTATGTCACATTGATAGGGAGAAATGGTAAAGTAAGTGACTTCTCAAGTGTTTGCTGGTGGTGCTGCTGATTTAAGTAGGATTATAGCCATTAAACACCTGATGTGTGACTGACTTCAGCCATGTTACAGATACAGCCTCTGGCTTTAAATGCTTGTGACCTACACCTGTTCATTAGAGTGAGTCATTTTTTAACATGTGTGCAGAGATTATTTTGGAAGGTGGTTGTGGCACCAGCTTTTGGATTCTCTGAATAAATCCTTTTCTGTCTTCAAGCCTAGTGTAGATGTTCCGAATGTAAGGTCCAGCATCTGGGTAGGAGTAATCCTAGATATGAGTACAGACTGGGTGAGGAACTCATTGTAAGCAGCTGTGCAGAGAGGGACTTGGGGGTCATGATAGATGGAAATGCTGGAGATGAGCCAGCGATGTATACTCACAGCCCAGAAAGCCAACAGCATCCTGGGCTGCATCAGGAGAGGCAAGAGCAGCAGGTCTGGGGAGGTGATTCTGCCTCTCTAAGCTGCCCTCATGAGGCCCCATCTGGAGTAGTGCATCCAGTTCTGGGCTCCTCAGCATAAAAACTTTGTGGACATTTGGAATGAGTCCAGAGGAGGCCACAAAGATGATTAAAGGACTAGAGAACCTCCCCTATGATGACAGGCTGAGGAAGTTTGGGTTATTCAGTCTGGAATAGAGAAGGCTTTGAGGAGATCTTATAGCAGCCTTCCAGTACCTACAGGGGGATTATAAGATAGAAGGGGAGAGACTTTTTAGGTGGTCAGATTGTAATAGGGCAAGGTGGAATGGTTATACGTTTAAGGAGGGGAAATTTAGACTGGAGATTAGAAGGAAGTTCTTTACCCAGAGGGTGGTTAGGCACTGGCACAGGTTGCCCAGGGAGGTTGTGGATGCTCCATCCCTGGCAGTGTTCAAAGCCAGGCTGGATGTGGCCCTGGGTGACCTGGGCTAGTGATTGGCATCCCTGCCCATGGCAGGGGGGTTAGAACTGGATGATCTCTAAAGTCCCTTCCGACCTGAGCCATTCTATGATTCCTCAGTATGAACAAATGACCCACGGATAATGTCCACAGGTGATAGATGAGTGGAAAATCGGGGAGTTGACCATGGCAAAGATAAAAAGAATAATTCCAACATTTTTAGTGGCAGCAGCCACAGCTGAAGTACAATTTCTGAAGCTTTACTATTTTATCAGACAGAAATGGAAGGAGGCAGTTCACTGGCACTGCGTGTGATAGGAGAGCAGCTAGCATCCCTGACTCCTAGATCCCACCTCGTTAACTCCTTGCAGCAAAACACCGGGCTGCAAAGCACACGGGTTAAAAATCAGGCCAAATCGCCTGATCAAGACGGAACCGCCTTTGCTCCGTAGCCCCGTGCCGCTCCTCGGCGAGGGTCGAGGTGCTCCCCGCCTCGTCCCCCCCACGCCTGCAGCCTGCGGTGACATTTCGCCTAGCTCAAAAGTTCAACGGGGAGGCTCTGGCAAGGAGGTCGCGTTTGGGGCTGGAGCGGGGACCGCAGGCAGGTCCTGCCTCGCCGGCAGGGGTGACCGGTGCCTTCCCCTCCCTCCCGCCTTTCTTTCCTCACTCGTCTCCAGGCGAGATCTTGGTCTCTGCAGGTACCGCGCTGCCTCCCTTCTCTTCCATTTTGTGTCTGCGCCCCTACAGCATCTGCGGGGCTGCTGGCGCGGAGGGGAGCGGAGGGGCGCGCACCCCGCTGCGGGCAGAGAGCGGGGAAGCGGCGCTACGTTGCCATCCCTGCGGGAGGGGCAGGGCGTGGAAGGGGACGCGGAGGGGGGTACACACTCACACACACCCCGCTGCCCGGCGTCCCACAAAAAGGCATCGCTGGGCTTAGGCTGCTCCGCACGCCCCGCGCACCGGAGCACGCACAGACAGGCAGACAGATACACGGGCACGTACGGACACACATGCGCGCACACAAACACACGCACATACACAACACGCCGAGATGTGCGATGCGCGATGCGCGACGTGAGACACCTCTCACGCCCCGGGGCCGGGGGGAAGCCGGCGAGATCCGCGCTGCCAGCCCACCCGCTCCTGCCGCTCCCTCTCCTCCAGACCCATCCATCAGCCTCTTCCTCTCGGTCTGCTCCTTTCTTTCTTCTCTTTCTTATTTTATTTTTTAATTAATATTTTTTTTAATTAATTTGCTCTAACTGTATCTACACAAGCCCTGAAAAAATGCCTGCCCGTGGAGCGAGGAGAGGGCACCGGGTCGGTAAATAAGAAGTGAGTACGAGCACAATGGCGTGCCTCCCCGCTCCCAGCCCTGCGGATGCTGCATGCGCCCCTGCTTCCCCTGGGTGCGGGAGGGACACCGGGATGCTCCGCCGCGGACGCCCGGGCTCCTTTTGTACCTTGCCTGGCTGCTTTCCCTTCCCAGCCCCCGCGCCGGGGCCCGGCCCCGCCACCGGCCGTCTCGCCCCCGCGCCGCTCCCCAACACAGAGCATCCCCGCCAGCATCTGGGGGGTCGTCCCCGGGCGTCCCCCGGTGCATTGCACCGGCCGCGGAATAGGGGCGGCGGGGCCGGCGGCAGAGTGGCAGTGCCCGGTGCCCGCTCCTTTGTTCGGCGCCGGCGGCCGCGGCGGGTCGGTGCTGCTCCGGGCGGGAGGTGAGCAGCCTCAGTCGGGATCGCCGTGGCCCGCGGCACCGCCCTCGGAGGTTCGGAAGGTCGCCGGGGCCTGCGAATCGAGAGGGGAAGGCTGTGGGGAGGGGTCTCCCCGCGGCAAGGTGTGGGGCGGGAGGGGGCCCTACCCGTGCCTGTGGGGGAGTGAGGCAGGGGCTGGGCAGTGGAAGGCGTGACCGCGGCGCGAGTGGGGTATGTCGTGCCCAGCCCGTGGGGTCTGCGGGGTGTGCCGGGTGTGGGGGTGCCCCAGGTGCCCCCTAGACCCGGGCCAGACGCTACCTGTCTCCCTCCTGGCCTCTTCTCCCGACGCCGAGGTGTGTACCGGAGCCCGGTGGGTGTCCAGGAGGTGACCCTGTCAAGTGCCACCCCACCGTCACCCCTGCTGAGGACGTGTTCCACCTCTGTCGTCCCCAGACTTTCCTCTAGACTTAGATCTGGGCTTTTCCCACTGGTAGCTGGATGCAGTGTCGTGGCCATTCAAAATGTACCTGTAATTCCAAACAATTTAAATACAGTTTGTGTGGTCAACTACTGTGGCCATCTTCCCTCAGGAGACCTTTACCTGCATTTGACGTAGTGGATTATTTTTTTTTTAGTGCCCATGTAGCTGCCAGTAGTCAGATGAGTTCTTGAGATGCTTCATATCACACTCAACTGCTCTTTTCCTAGCCTGGTGGGGTTTTGTGCTTGTAAATAAAAATATACACTCTAACAAATACTGACTTTTCCAGTAAGTACACATATGTTTTACTGGTGTTTTCTGAAAGGTGTACTCAATACACAATTAACACTTTAAGACCAGTGTGATGAACAATATACCAGTTTCGTGGTTCTGTCTGGGGAGTTCCGAAGAGGTCATGAAACTGTTCTCAGGACACATTTGTTGGAGCACAGGACAAAATAGGTGAGAGAGAGAAGGATTTATGTTTTTCTGCTACTTCTGTAATGCTGAAGTAAAACACAGCTTGGAAAGCTGTTTAGCAGTTCTTGAGAGAGCAGTGGATGTGAAGAATCTCTGCAGCAACATACCACCTTATCCTAATTTAATTAAATGCAAAAGTGTAGGGAAAATCTGCATTTTGGAAATGATGTGATTACCATAAGGGGACAGATACATATAGAAAATGCTGCAAACGTGTGTGTGTGAGAAATGGATACTACTACTCAGATCAGCAGATTTATTGTAAGGTGATAAGGTAAAGATTCAACAGTTGAGGGAAAGATTCAACAGTTTAAGAATTCCAGTTAGAAGCAACAGAATGTCTATAACCTCCTGGAAAGAAATTCAGTTAACCAAGCCTGAGTGACACTGTAAAAATTAACTTTCTTTTTCTGTTTTGCCAGTGGCGGCACCTGACTTGCTGGATCCCAAATCTGCCACTCAGAACTCCAAACCAAGACTATCATTTTCCACCAAGCCTACTGTGCTGTCTTCACGGGAGGAAAGTGATTCAGCTATTAATGTTATGAAATGGAAGACAGTCTCAACAATTTTTCTAGTGGTTGTTGTGTATTTAATAATTGGAGCAACAGTATTTAAAGCCCTGGAGCAGCCTCATGAGACCTCCCAGAGAACCACCATTGTGATTCAGAAGCAGACGTTTGTGTCTCAGCATTCCTGTGTAAATGCAACAGAGCTTGATGAACTGATTCAGGTAATCCATACCAAACCCTTGTCACTATGCTTTAGAGGAACAAATTATGTACAGCAGCACAGCTGTGATAAAGAGGCAAAACTTTATTAGCAAAGGCCTGTATTGGCTGAGCGATGTAATGAGTGTAAAGACCAGAAGTTGAGCAATAGCATTTTCATGGAAAGCCTCACGGTTGAAAAGATGTTGCTATTTTTAGGTCCAGTATGCTTGGTAGACAGCCCTTTCACTGAAGCCTCCTATTATGCTAATTAAATGATTATTCATCAGCAATATATATAATTAACAGTTCACAAAGGAATTGATATATTGATTGTGCCTTACTATGTCTGTCAATATTTGAAATGCCTAATGCTGAGGAAGAAAATACACCATCCATTGCCTTAAGAGACTTCCAATTTACTGTGATTTGCATCAAGCTAGCCTTCTTTCCAGCTATATGTTTCTTTTTATTGATTTTGTTTTAAGTAGAGGAAAGTACTTGCTGTTTCCATCTTAAATCTCAATTTTCTCTGATTCTTAAAGGCATGTCCAGAATTGATGTGCCTTGGTGTGTTCCTACTAACATGACTTTACCCTTGCAGGTCACCTGTCTCAGAACCATAGGAAATATTTATCTGCAGTACCACAGAACTAGATCCAGAACCTTATGAGGCCCCTTCCAACTTAAATCCCATGTTTCCATGAATAACCAGTGGCACTGCAGGGAACAACAAGGAACTGTCAAATAATGTCAGTTATGGGGATGAGACCATGAAGCTGGAGGCTGAAGTGAACAGCCAAGAGTTGGCAGGGATTGAGCCCTTCGTTAATAGTGAGTTGCGTGGGTCTGCAGAGCCTAAGATAGGATGGGAGAGAGCAGGAGAGGGTGGTGGGCATGCAGACCCTGGCTAGAATGAGCTCTGGAGCATGCCAGTTACATCAGCAGCACAACTCCATGCAGGTGGTTTTTGACAGCAGATCTGTCTGGCAGTGTAGAAGTGGATTTTACCTCTCTAGACCAATCTGCCTTGGACATTAGCATGAATACCTGGGTCTTTTTCAGTTTTAGAAGCAGAGCTCTGAGGTACCAAGTTATTTTTATGGTACACTACTTCTGAATTTTAAAGGCAAACTGGGAAAACGTCTTGTATTTTGTGATTTCTGCCCTGCCTTGTTGCTAGAATGTGTTCCAAAACTGGCACTCTTTAAATGACTGTCAGGCAGTTCCTATCTCCACGTGTCCTGACTAGGCATGCCTGGGCACTTGCTGTTGATATGAATTTCTATGCTGTGTAATAACTGTGTTTCAGTGGTTTAACCATCAGAATGTGAGATAACCTTTCAGAGAAATATACATGCACATTTTAATGTGCAGGTAGTATAAATAGTCCCATATGAAGTTTTTAGGTCAGATCCTGTACTTGTGGAGATAAAAATAGAAATTTTGAAGCATTATTATTACATCATCTATGAGATGGTCCTTAAGACATAAATTGTTGAAATTTGCTCTGGAGTACTTGGATATTTTAGCATTTATGATTCCTCACCCAGGAGCACAGATTGGTAATAAAACCACACTTCATCAGCATTCAATACCCATTTGATGTTGTGTGTAAGATTATCAGAGCACAGATACCTGTATCAGCATTCGCTCCGAAGGAGTGACACAGCCTCCCACAGCACACAGATCAGAGAAGGTTGTGGGAAGAGTTTGCTCTGCTTGTGGTTGGGATAAATGTAAAACTTAATTTTTTCTTATTCCTTTTTGCTTCTCTGTGAAGAACACCACGATGTGGAGGTAGGAAGGTGCTGTGATGCTCCTTTTCTAGTAGGACAGCTGAGGCACAGGGAGCCTGACCCCAGATGTGCGTTTGGGTGCCTGCCTTAACGTAGAATAAGGGATAACAAATTACATCAAGTTGTTGAAGGGTCAGGAATAAAGTGACTTGACCAAAGTAAAATAGAAAATCAATGGTAAGGCAGAATACAGTGTTTCTTCAGTAGTCATTAGATTTCTGTATGAATAAAAATAATGAGTGTGTGTGAGGAAAAATAAATGATATTGAAGAATTCACTGACAGCTATAAACCTGAGAATTTATATGTACTAGTGTGGTAGGAAGCTAGAATGATTAGTGTGTGTAAAGAAAATTACAGAGCTTACAGACTGTAATGTCTTCTTTAATCAAGCATTTACTGTGAGTCAAACTATAATGAAATTAATTACAAACTTTTCCTTTTTAGCTTAGTGTTCTGGGATTCCAGAAACTGATTTGGCTCTGGTTCATGCTAGTCATTGCTTAAGGTGCTTGTCATGCCAGGGTTATTCAGTCTTCCCAACCTCTGCTCTGCCATTTAATCCTTACCCTGAGGCAGGTTTGACTATCCCAAGCCTGCTAACTGGCAGTACAGGGTGCAGTGGCTTGGTCAAGTGAGTGAAATAGGGATATTATATGAGAGCACAAGTTCAGCTAAAACAAATTTTACAGGTGGAATGGAAGTCCAGCTCAATATCACCCAGGGGCCATCTAGTTTCTACCACATTTGCTAAAATCTTCCCTTTGCCACAGAGCTGATTCCAACACAGACTGTTGCTTCTATAAATGCACACAGGATAGGGAATTTTCACTTCCTGTCTTTCCCATCCTTATTTTATCTCATGAAAAACCTTCCTGGCACAACAATATACACTGCTGCTAACTTTTCAGCACACACAGCTTTATTCCAGGAAACTCTGAATTCCTGAAACTATGTATTTTCATGTTGATTTTGTGGCTCCTCTAGGTGTGGGAATTATACTTTTATATACTTTAGATATTTTATATACATGCAAAACATGGGGCAATGTAGAGCTGCTATGCAGCATAGAAAATGTGCACAGTTAATGAAATAATGCTCTGATGATGACACCCAAGTAACCTCAGCTACCTTGGAAAAATGAGCTGGGTATTTGTCATAACTGCTCAGCCCAGGAACCACTGTTTGTGTGTTGAAGGTCTGCATGACCTTCTCCTTTTCTGCCTTCCATGATCCAGTGCTGCAAACCTCTTTCAGTCTAAACCACTTCAGTTACCTGTTGCTTCACTATAATAAACCTCCAATGAACAGCAGCAGTGTATGACCCCGAGAGCTGTTTCCAGGTACATGATTTTTTTTGGATATTTTGTCAGCACTTCTATTTAGTACCATACTTAAAAGGTGCAAAAATCATGCAGAGCTTATTTGTGCACCAAAGAGGTCATTTTTTCTGAGGCAATTTCTTTTGCTGTAGCTGGAAGCCAGTATTAACAAGGATATTAAGTGGATCGCTGCCTGCTGTACACAACAGTGCCTAGGTGGGCAGTGCACAGCAATCAGTAATGCTATATCTGAACCTATAAACAGAGAAATATCCCAGGAGGGAAGCTTGTGAATGTACAAACACTGCCTTGGATGATTCTAATGAGGTTACTATAGACCAGCAAGCTGTGCATGGTCTGATGTTAAACTTTGTTTTTTAAAGCTTCGGTTGGAAGGTCTTGGAAAGGATCCCAGTTGACAGATGAGAAAGCATTGGCTTAGTGAAGGTTACATATAATATCTAATACATGATAAAGCTGTGGAAAGGGATGTGGCCAGACACTTTGCTACCGTTCCTTATTTTGGAAGAACTCTGACAATTCATCATGGATAGTGTTTGGATTTCTCTGTCCATGCCATGCCTGCTCTCATCTTGGCCTTCCCATGCAGTGCATGCCAAGTGACAGCATAAAAGAGGAAATGCAGTTCAGACTATGTGGATTTTATATATATGTGACAAAATATATAAACCTGATCTTCATTTACACTATGGATTTTTTACATTTCTCATGTATAAGGTTTTTTCCTATTACTAAGCTTTTTGTTGTCAGAAGCTGAGAGAAACCTCAGAGTAATCTAGCTATAAACACACAAATAACAAGAAGCATTAATGAATTAAGATTTTTCTAATTAGAGAACTTTTATCTAATTATTTCAATCTAGTCCCAGTTCTCTTTTAGTGTAGTGACTGTTCCCAAAAGCAAGTTTGCCACTAAACCTTTGAAAATGTTGGAGACAGTTTCCAAACTCAGATGCACAAAGTGTATTGCCAAGTACCTAGAAAAATCTCATCCTGTACTTCTGCAAGTGCACATAGTAGCTAAGGTACAGAGACCTTAGGTTATATTGCTGATGTTCAGGTTGCACACATGTCCTGCACATCCATGAAATACATGCATATACCTTCATGACAGCTCCTGGGGTTAAGAGTTTGTCTCTGGGGTCAGATGAGCCTGACTGAATATGATATTCAACAAATAATTTTCTTTCCCAGAGCTCATGTTGTTCTGAGGAGGTAAGGATGTGACCAGTATTGTGCATTGTAGGATGTCTTGGCAATGAGAGACAAATACTTTTCCCCTTGCAAAGAGAAAGCTGATTAAAAAAGAAGAGCTTTTGATGTAAATATCACCTAATTATGTATTGCTTAGCAGTTACTTGTTTCAGTGTTGACTTTTATAAACCAAACTGGAAAAAAAAAATTCCTTTTAATCCCCAAACATCAAGTTGCTTAATGTATTATTTTTGCACACAAAAACTGGAAGTAAAAGAAATTTCAGTTATATTATTTTTATGTATCTAAAATGTCCAGGCAAGCTGATTTGAATTATTTTAGTTATCTTAGTGAGCATTTTCAAATAAAGGTACACTGAAACTTGTAATAAAACTTACCTCATTTCTGCTTCCTTTGGCAGAAGCATCCTTCAAATACATTTATTCTGAAAACCCTATCAAGTGGAAAAATAATATCGCACTAAATAGCAGAAACTTTTAATGTGTTTCAAGTGCTGTTTGTAGTATATTTTATCTTATAAAGCCTTCACTTATAACAAGTTTTCAGGGTGCTACACCAAGGTGTCTCAGCAATAAAGGACTCTTGCAGAGGTTTTAGTCCAACCCCTTTCTTCTGAAAACTGAATGCCTCCCCAAAATGTGCTTGCATTTAAAAAAAATTATATATATATATATAATTATATCATAATAATATAATAATAATAATATATGTATATATAATTACTGAACCACCATGATTAGCTGAATTGACCTTGATCCCACAAGTTGATCTTCTTGGCTTCTGCATGGTTAAGATGAGGAGAACAGCTCTCTCTACTGGGGTCCACAGTCATGTCCCATGCCTCTTTTTATTTAACGTTTGTGTCTCTTAGACTGTGAATGAGACCAAAATATATTTTCATTTTATCTCCCTTGAGGAAAAATCTGTTGGTTTTTTTTTTCTTTCTCTCTTGAGGGAAGCCTGACACAGTTATGAATGAAATGGGAGTGATGTTTCTTTCATCAAACAGGCATCACCAGAATGCCATCATGGATTCTTAGGTGACCAATTTCTTATAAAAATATTTTGCCTTAAAATATGTGTTTTCCATTACTTCATTTTTATAATTCAGGATAGCTAGCTACATTAATTTGCACCTTATTCAGTAGCTGATTTTTTATCTTTTTCATAGGGTTTTTTACAACTTGCATTGTAGCCCCAAGAAACTAATTTTGCTGCATGCTGAGGAATATGTAGTTTTATTTCAGCCAGTGAAGCTCCTTGAGCTGCAACCTCTGATTATGTAGAAAACTAAAAATAAAGAAGTGTAAATCCTTTCTCTCCCAGAGATCAGAATGTATTTGAGCTTGCTGTGTCATTTGGTTAGGTACTAAATTGCAGAGATGGAAAGTTCTTGTTTCCAGACAAATCTGTAATGCATTTAGACAGATTTAAGATTTATTAGCTAAACTTATTAAGCTTGAATCAAATTTTATTTATTCTTTGGAGCACAACGTTTATAGATATTGTGAGTTCTGTGAGCTGTAGCTTATGAGTTGTCTAAGCAGGAAGTTTTTGAGGGAGTTTGAATGTACCAGATTAAACCCCAAATATTATTAGTGCAATTCCTTCCAGCCTCTCCAAAAGTATTTTGCCTCTCCTCAGTATTTCTTTCTTTCCTAACTTTATAACTTCCTTCTGTTACCTGAGCTCTTTGCATTATCCTAATTTATTACGATAGTGATAGCAACTGTAACAAAGCATGAAAAGTCCCATAAAATGATAGTGATCTGGTGCTGTACCACATGATATCCTCACTAGAGAGCATCTTCCCATTTGCAGGTACAAGGATTTGTGATCCAAGTTCTTAGTCCACTGATATGAAACAGCAATGAAAATGTTTTTAATAAGCTTTATAATGCAGCACACTGGGGCCTGTAAGTCAAAGGAATATCTGTATTGTGTAAATTATAACATCAATACCAGGGCAGAAACTATTTGTTAATATTTTCATTTTATCTTTGCGTTATTGCTTCTTCTGTTGTTCCTCTGTTAAACATCAATTATTATTATATTTATTGCAAGTTTAAACATACTTTTATTGATGTGTACTGTTAAACTCAACTATTGGAATACATATCAGCAATAGAGATTTAACTGAACAGGAATACTTTTTGTGACAGAAATTTACAGTAAGGGACACTGCTGAAATAGGAAATGTTTCCTATTTCTCAGAACTGTAAAAATGTCACTAGTGGCAAGCTTGTTCATTTTAGCTGCTAGAACTGGTTTTTTCAAGGATGATGTTTATGAAGTATATAGTTGTACAAAATTAAAGATACACATTTGATATTTGACTGAATTTTTTTATTCATGCAGTGAAAGTTTAAAGTATAATTGGTAATCTTTATTTATTGAATTATTTGTTTTATCAAAATGTTATAATTAATTGAAGTAATTTGATCCCAAACAATGCATGACATTTTTTTCTTGGAATTTTGAAATGACTGGATTTTAAAGTACATTTTCTTGCCTAACTCAAAAGAGGAATGTTTGGGGAACATTCTCCCTGTAGGTCATTGTCTAATGCTTATTTTTCTTCACCAAATAGTTGCAACAGTGAAAATAATTCTGTTTGCCATCTAGCTGAGGTGATGCTGTTACAGATATTGTAGCTTTTGTATTTTCCTTGATGGTCTGGAGTTTACAGCTCTGCTGAATGCTGAAATGTTTGGGGTGTCTGCTGAAGATTAAATTGTAGACTGATGGAATGAAAAAAACTTGAGCAGAGCATCACTGATCCTTTTCTGCTTTATTGTTTGGATTAAATAAGTGATTTAATGAATTTACTGTGTAATGTATATGAATATAATTGTTTCATGAATATTGACAGAAATCTTTTTAAACTTGCAGCAAGTAGTGGCAGCAATAAATGCAGGAATCATACCTTTAGGAAACACAACTACTCAGATCAGTCACTGGGACTTGGGAAGTTCCTTCTTCTTTGCTGGCACTGTTATAACCACCATAGGTAGGACACAGCTTATTATCTTTTCATAGTAAATGAGCTGAAACTCTTTGATTTCCAGTGTGTACATACATTTGTTAATGGTGAATCTTCCAAATCTGGTTCCAAGTACACTTACTTTTCAACTGCTAGGGCAGAGATTATAGCTGTCTGTTAGGATCCCTAGCTGAGTAAATGATTTTTCTGTAGAATAAAATTGTTGCTGTATATATCTGCAAGATGAATGGAAGAGGTTGTGGAAACATTTTCTGGGGGGGAATTTGGTCAACTGTGTAATCACAAGTGTTAAATAGGGCATGATTTAAAGCACGTGTGCATTAAACCTTGACTGAGATGGATGGGATTTTGAGTCTATAATAATTCCATTCTAGACTCTTGTTTTCCCTAAATTCTGAAAAAGATGAGAAGATAGTAAAGAACCAGTTCAGTTTAATTTAATCACTTATGAGTGTTACATGGATAGACAGATTTACACTCAAAGGCTAACTTTAAGGTTTCTGTTGCCTTTAGAGAAGTCAAAAGCTATAAGGTGATTTATCCATGCAGACAAGCCCAGGGAGTTTTGTGGATCCTTTTTGCACTTGAGAGGCCCTGTTCCTCTGAGCAGGTGGGAATAAAAGCACTGTTTGATCTTGCAGTTTCTCCCCTTTGACTGCAATACTGTGCACATGGGGTACAGCTCAGAGATGTAGTGTAGCTCACAGATCACAGCAGAGACATCTGCAAAGGTTGATGGAAATTTGGAAAAGGAACCAAATGAGAAAAATTCAAGACCAGCATTATAAGAGTATTGTATAAGGAATTGTAGCATTGTTAAAATAATTACCTCTCTGTAATATTTATTTGCATACTGTGACAAAAGAGGATGTTCTTTTCAAGTGTTGTATCTACCTTTCTTCTTTATGTAGAAACACATAAGTATGTTGGGGTTTTTTTTTGTGGTGTTTGAGTCTGTATATATATATATATGTGTGTGTGTGTGTATGAATAGTGAGTCTATTTGTCATATTTTTCCACATCTGGAGTAACTGAAACAGGGGTTTAGTGAAAGCAAAGTATGAAGGTCTTACCTCCTTGAGATTAGTAACAAAATTCCTGATTTTGTAGTAGTAGGTCTACAAGGTAATCAAACCCCCAAATACTGAAAAATGTAATTTTAACAGATTACACAGAATCACAGAATGTTAGGGATTGGAAGGGACCTCTGGACATCATCTAGTCCAAACCTCTGCCAGAGCAGGTTCACCTAGAGCAGGCTGCACAGAATAGCACCCAGATTATAAGCAAAACCAAGAACCTTGAAAGGATAGCTTTATAATCAGTGTTATGTTACACTCTTCTGGCAGCATGAAGCTTTATGTTGCAAGTGTCCACAGTCCTTTAGAAAATGCTTAATATTTGTTTCAGTTCCCAATAAGGATAGAAGTTATTGTACGAAAAGTGTTCATAGAATTAAATGATTCAAAAATGATTCTAAATAATAAATAAATAATTGTTTTTTTTTTCATTTAAGTTAAGGCTTTTCTGAATAAAAATATTTCCTGATTTAATACACTGACCTGATTCTACCAAAACACATGTGAGTCCTGCTTAGAGAAGAGTGTGGCATCTGCAAAGGCATCAAGGCCTCTGATCCACTGCCCTCAAGAGGCAAGATAACTGAATAGTAAATACATTTGAAATGAATACTTCAGGTAATTTCTGCAAACCAGAACAGTTAGAATCAGGTCAAACTAGGCAGCTGGGGGGGGAAAAAAAGTCTTCAGTAAAATGGTTTGGCTTTGGAANAACAGTTAGAATCAGGTCAAACTAGGCAGCTGTAAATATGTAAATAACTTGAGAAAATCTGGAGGGGGGAAAAAAGTCTTCAGTAAAATGGTTTGACTTTGGAGTAACTGTGTTTTCCATCAGAGACCCTATCTAATGGCAAGCTCCCAGCAAGGGCAGTTTTGAGCTTTGTTTCTTAGGACAGCATGCTTACTTGAAAGCTGCAGTGGAGCTGGTATTGTCTTACCAATGGTTCACAGGGCTTACAGCAACTGGAGGTGTCATGAAAAGCTCTTGGAATTGTGCCTTTATGGGGAAAATGGTGATGAGCTTAACAGTTAGGTGTGCTTTCCCTTATTCTTTATTATGTGGCATAAAGTGATTTTGTATTCAGAACAGTATCTTTTCTTAGCTGAGTAACATTTTGAAAATGAAGGTATTCCTTCCAGTTAGGGTGCATATGGTTATCATATAACTTGGTATTTAGTTTCTCAAGAGACTAAAAATGTGGTTTATGATCATCTCTGGAGAATTGTGGTAGGTTTCAACCAAATGCTACATATACTCTCTATGGAAAAAAACAGGACCATATAATTCATAAAACAACATTACAGATACAATTTGTAAAAGTGATTTTAAAAATATGAATAAAATTTATAAATATTATGTCCTTTAGACTGCATACCTTAAGAAGTACTTGAATAGAAGAAAGAAGGGTTACTAGCATTTAGAGAAAATGACAGCTTTCCAGTGTTGCAGCAGATTCTCTTGCTTTCCAAACCTCTTATTATTATAATTTTACCTTATCATTTAGCCCACACTCCTCCTGGTGATATCTCAGAATCCAAGCAATACAAATGGAACCAAGAGTTTGTTTATGGATAATGTTTCCTAAACCTTTCTTTAATGAGAGTGGCACTTGGATCCCACAAGTATTTTGTTCCTGGGGAGAGGGGATAATAAATAAAGCCTTTAGCATTTCCCAAGCAATAAGTCATTGTTTTACAGTTACTGTTAATATTGTATCACAGTAGTGATGAACATTTAAGTGAAAAATATTGACTGTGTATATTGGTGGCTATTGGCAGCAGTCCACAAGCAGCTAGTTTCTCACTTTCTAGGTTTCCTGTAGGCTGCTGAAAGGCTCTGATGGGGACATCTGTATCTGCTGAAATTCAAAGCCACCTAACAAAAGCAGAGATCACACTACAGAAAGCATGGCTTGATGTTTATTTAACAGTTTTTAGGATTGTCTTACATGCTTTCATGTTATTCAATAAATGTTACAGTGCATATTATAAAATCAATACACTCAGTTTTGATAGAACATTCTATGTCACCTTGCTGCCAGAGCTTTCCTAGCAAGTGGATTTAGTTGAGAGGTCTGAGTAAAAAAATGTCAAAAGACATTATTTAGAAAAGATTCTTTGTAGGCTTTTTCCCCATGTCTGAGTGGGTTGGTTTTGGCTTTGCATTTCCTACTGTGCAACTGCAGGAAGGAGCCTCACTGCTTAGAGGTTTGACTTGCTTAGTTAAATGCTTTTGCTTGTGGGTTATGTTCTAGAGCAAATACAAAGAAACTATGGGATTACTCTGTGTATGGAGCAGTTTCAGACAGTTTCTGAGAGGGTAAAGGATATCAGGGAGAAATGGGAATGCAAAAAGCATCTATGCAAAATATTGTTGCAGTGTTCACTGGGATGTGGCTCATGCTGCAAAGCACAGACATCACTTTTTTTTCTATCTGAAAATGTCACTGTCTAGTCAGCCCTGTTTTAAGACCACATGTCCAAAGGAAAGGGAAAAAAAGAGTTGGGAAGAAAAGCAAGATAAAATATGAACTCAATCATAAAGCTAGAGATAGGAAAATAATCTTTATGTTACCTCTTTTTATTCTCAGAGCTCATCATTGGGGCTGCATATGGTTTTATAGCTTCTAGACCTTTTACTTCTTAAGTAAAAAATGAGCACACACACACACAACTTATGGACACCCCACTTCTAGCCAAACAACTTATATTTTAGGGACTGAGAGTTTTGTGTTGGCAGCAGGGTAGGAAAGGAGACAACTTTTAGTGACAGCTTGAGGCTTGTATCTAGATGAATGAAAAACCAAAATAGAGGTGCCAAGGCCTTGAGCTTAGCAGTTGTTTTTCACAAATGACTGCTGTCTCAGCACATAAAATGTAATGTCAACCATAACATCAGAATCCTCTATTAGACTCCTATGGATCTTAATCTAAAATAGCTGTACTGTTTCTGCTCTTATTCCAGCCAGTCTATAATGACTTTTTCAAGCATTGCAAATAGACATTTAGTGGGAAGTGTACTTATTCAGAACATTGGAACCTTTGAACCTTTGTCTTTATAAAAAGACAAATATGGTTAATAATCAAATGTTACCTATTATCTTGGATAATCATAAAGGTAAAAACTTGCAAATGATGTTGAAAAAATTGTTCCTTTAGCTCATAAAAGTAAGAAGTGTCACATACTTACGTTAGAACAATTATCTTTTTTTTGTTGTTGTTTTTGCTAGTGCCACCAACGAAGAAACAAAGCTATTAAGAATGAACAGAAAAGTTTCATTTGAGACTATTATTGCCCCAGTGTTCTTATCAGAATATAAATGCTGGGATTTCTGTTTGTGTATTTGAAATGGAAGAGAGAAGAAGCAAACAAAAGAGAGTGAAGTGCAAATACTGAGATGATTGAGGAGGATGTTGGTGAAAAACTCCTAAATCTAAAAAATATTGCCTGAAAAATATTCTGATGTGATTTTCTCCATCATATCAATATTCAGCTCTACAGTTTTGACTATGATTTAAATGGACATGGCTACATAATAGACTTTGGAGTATATGGTGTCTAAGAACCTGTTCCTTTCTAGTCCCCTCAACTTGAAATAATCTTCTTTGGTTCTCTTTCCAAAACAACAGGTAAAATTTAGTTAAGGCAAGGTCACTGATCTTACCCTCCCCTAGCAGCCTGGATGCATGTGTCCAGATTCCATGCAGTTGCTAGCAGGTCTATGTGTGTGTCAAAACTGAGTATAATAAGACCAGCTGCAGAGCAACACAGAAAAGGGGTGGTTAAGATCTATGATCTCTGAAATGTGTTAGTGAGATACATGCTAAAGAGGTCCCTGGTGAGTGAGGTGAAAATGTGCCTTTTGTCTCTACCAGAAACTCCTGCTGTTTTACTATAATTTCATATTGACTCCCCAAGTGTGTTAAATATGTATATCTCACCTGATAAGATGCCAACAGAAAGAACTATTTTGTTTTAAAAAATCCCCGTGAGTTCTCTTCAGAATTCAGTCTTTCCTCTAAGTTAGCATTGTGCTTTCCTTCCCATAGCCTTGCTGCTGTTCTTAATAGAAGATGTTAGAGCTAAAATAGCCTTTTAGTCTATATTTCATCATAGAATGGCTCAGGTTGGAAGGGACCTTAGAGATCAACTAGTTCCAATCCCCCTGCCATGGGCAGGGATGCCACACACTAGCCCAGGTTGCTAAGGCCACATCCAGCCTGGCCTTGAACACTGCCAGGGATGGAGCATCCACAGCATCTCTGGGCAACCTGTGCCAGTGCCTAACCACTCTCTGGGGAAAGAACTTCCTTCTAATCTCCAGTCTTAAATTTCCCCTCCTTCAGTTTATAGCCATTCCCCCTTGTCCTATCACAGTCTGACCAGCTGCAAAGTCTCTCCCCCTCTATCCTACAATCCCCTTTTAGGTACTGAAAAACTGCTCTACGATCTCCTCGAAGCCTTCTCTTCTTCAGGCTGAACAACCCCAACTCCTTCAGCCTGCTCTCATAGGGGAGCTTCTCTAGTCCTTTGTTCATCTTTGTGGCCTCCTCTGGACTCGCTCCAACAGCTCCACATCTTTTTTGTGCTGAGGAGCCCAGAACTGGATGCAGTACTCCAGGTGAGGCCTCACAAGCACAGAGTAGAGAGGCAGAATCACCTCCCTAGCCCTGCTGCTCATGCCTCTCCTGATGCAGCCCAGGATGTGGTTGGCTTGCTGGGCTGTGAGTATTTGTTCCATTCTAATTTATCTTTGCTTCTTTTGTTGCTCCTGTGAAAAAGAGAGTGAATTTGACCCAGTTATTGGCTGTTGAGAAATAGGGGTTCACTTGTGCCCTGGAGAAACCTGTTAGGACTTGGCAATGAAATTCTCCCAAGTATTTCATCTGAACTGAGCATACGTCTTCTGGGATGGTAGTGAGTAAACAAGATTTCCTCTGTAATTATTTCTCCAAGCAACAGCAAGCAGAGAGTGTATTACCACTATGCCCTCAATTTTCTCCTGCATCTTTTTGGGCAGGGAGAAAGAGGGCTTATCTAACTTGAATGCTGAGGAAATAACACTTGGATGGTGCAAGGTTCAGAAGTAATTAGGATAAGACTGCTGGGAGCTAGAGAACCTGAAACAGTGGTGAAGGAAGGACAATGGCAGAGAACTGAAAGGAAATAATATTAGATGAAGAGCTCAGTTAGAGACATTGAGGGCTTGTACATCAGAAAAATTGAATTAAACTGAATGAGCAAATCGGAGAAAAGAAATTGAGCCTCACTGACTAACATAACTAAGAGAAGAAGAGGACATTTCTTTTTCCCTGCACATGCTAGAATACTCAACAACACTAAGGGTGGCTCTGAAACTGAAGAAGTGTAAGTTTATGGGATGATACACAGCTTTAATTACACAGAGATGTGCTAGTTTTTCTACCAGTCCCATTTTGATACACAGGTATCTGACATGCATATTTGTAAGCACTTGCATGTTCTGTAGGCCATATTCAGAACAGAAAGTATCTGATATTTATGGTGACATTACTTTATTAACTGTATTTGAAAAGCTGAGGGTGATGTATGCTCTTAGTGTGAAAGTAACAAAGGAGTTTTTGCTGATCTGGTAAATTCTGAATTCTGGACAAGAAACTTGGATAGTATAAAGGGTTACTTTCCCTTTAGGGAAGGTGGTGACATCAATGATACTTCATATCACTTCAGACTTTTTTTGTAATTGATTTTTTTACACATTTTTTGTCTTAAAAGACAGACTCACAGTACTGTTAACTACATACTTTTCTTATAGCACTGAGTTTCCAACTATGATTATATTCTGGAATATTTGTTCTGACTTCCTTGAATGTGTTTAAGCATCGATATGGTTTCCTTAAAAATTGGTTTTGTCAAAAAAAAGCTTTTTAATTTTATTGATAAGCTTCCTGCTAGGCAGCACTGATGGTTTTATTTTGGTGTAGTGTAGTATTTATTGTTGGATCTTGCAAAGAAAGGAGGAAGAGACACCATTTTTGCAGTTTGATGTGCTTGTACATTCTGAGCTTTAAATCTTTCTTTTCCTCAAAACCAGCAACAAATTGTGTTAAAACAAATTTCCAGCTTTCCATTACTTTTTTGTACCTTCCATAATTTCCTAAATACCAGACTATACAACGCAGTTCTACTGAGGGCACATTGGATTGAAAATATCAATTCATCAGTTGTGACACAACCCCAATTTACACTGCAGAGGAGCACTGAAATTTTCACAGCTTACTTTGTTAATGCTACTGTGCAAATGGAACTGTATTTTATTTTTCTTCATTCAGATTTCACATGATCAGCTTATTAGTGTAAGGTTTCTGAGGCTCCTGATCATGTCCCTTTTGATTTCCAGGTTACAAAGACTTGTTGTTATCAATAAAGGAAAGGCTGCCAGGAAAAATTGCATTAGCATTTTGTGAAAGTGGGGGGGTTATACACTGAGAGCTCTCTGTATTTTTTAGATTTCTCATTTTTGCCAGCAGCTTGGTTCCATTAAAAAAAAAAAATATATATATATAAACCAAAAGGGAATCTGGGTAGAAATACAAGCAAAGGGGAAATTAACAAAATCCATTAACTTTTTGTAGTGAGTGTTTTGCTATATTGAATTCTCTGGTGCTTTGGAAAATCCCACTCTCTGGAGCATACTTTTTTGCAAAAAATCTGCATTAGTTGATGTGACTGCAAGCAAATTTCTAGCTCAGGATTCAGGAGGCTAAGTTTATTTCTACAGTAACATACATAAAATCTGTGTATGCAGTACTTAAGATAAAGCGGATAAAAAGGGATGAAAACTGAACTGAATTGCTAATGCAAGTGTAACCATTGAGTACAAAAGATATATTCTGGTGACTTCAGTTTTTCATTTGGAAGGAGCAAGCATTTACCAAATTCACTTGTTACTTATAAGTTAGTAGTAAGATAGATGTTAAAAAAGACTTACAGGATGCAAATTTTAGGTGGCAGAAAAGCCCTGTGCATGCATTATCTACCCTTTCCTGGTCATGATGAATTTCATCAATGAATAGTTAGATGCTTTTCCAGGTGTGAAAAAAACCAGGCTATAAGCTAAAGGAAGGACAATTGTCTGCCATATACTAGCTAAAAGCAAAAAAATGTGTGGTAGTACAACTATTAGCCTGTAAAACATGTGGTAAGTGCTTGTGCAGAAGGATCAGGAGGAATAACACCTTTTTCCTTCTAGTCAATTGACTTTCTGGGTGTCATCGTATTTCAGCTCAGGCACAGTCTGCAAATCCCTTGTGGTCTCCTGTGGCCCCTGGTGCCATAACTGTGCCCACAGCAGAGGGAGCATTAAACTCATTGCCCATGGGAAAGTGTGGGGAGTGATACCCATGTTCCTAGAATCCTTGCATGGGTAGGATGAGCTCATTAGCCTTCTGGCAGTCATCCTAGGAGAAGGACAACTCTGATTCCAAACCCGGGCACATGGAGCTCCTTTAGCCCTGGAAGGCCTTCCAGCTAAGAGGTTAAACCTCTGTCCTAAGGACTTGGCTGCCAGCGTCCAAGCTTGCTAGGCCCTGGCAGATGAACCTTAGGACTAAAGGGTGGGTCCAGCTCTGCACATGCTGTGTCTCACCTAAAAAAATCCCTAGTGCAGGCTCGAGGGTGCTATCTGCTATCCTCTTTTGATCAGCGCTTGGAAGGCATTACTTCGTTTGGACATATGTCCTGTGAATGTTCCATAGCAATGATGCAAACTGTAAATTCAAGCCTCACTTATTTTTCAGGAATTTGATGCTAATCATGGCTCCAGTTAGTGTCCTTTACCTGTAGGAATCCTTACTCAAAACCAGCTGTCCATCTGCAATCGGTAGTTAAGTATGCTTGGATACTCTGGGTATGGAAGTATTAATTTGTTATTTAGATGAATAGGTAGAAAGTACCAAGCAATCTGAGTAGGAAACAGAATTCCACTCTTGAGAATTCAAATACTTACAAAATCCATCAAGGTAAAGGTTTTTTTAATGCTTTGATGTAACTACATGATATTTTTTTTTCATTCCACAGAACTTGTTATTCTATTCTATAAAACATAAGTTTAAGTTCTGATATTCGGTGTTAAGACTATATATGTGATTAGGGATGACACTATTTGAAAGCATTAGAGGTGTTTCTTATCTGCAGAATTTCATGAGGATGCCTGAAATTGTAACCAAATGGAAGAATCAGGTATATCACTCTTGGGTCCTCTATTGTTTTGGATAGCCAGGCTCCAAAAGTTACTTCTGAATCATTGCTTCCTTGCTGTGATCACCTTCTGCTATACAGATTTTCCATGTCACTTCTTTCTCCAGGCATATATTCTGAATTAAATACTTCTCATGAATGGAAAGATGATACTCAGTACTTGTAGTGCTAACAGATAAACTCTCTTCTGTCACTGGGATTAGTTGTACAACTTATTTTAGTTCAGGAGCATTTTCTTTTTGGTAAAGATAAATACTTGAAAGATCAGATTGCTCTCTCAAAAGACTGCATGGCAAGAAAATTCCCTCTTGTCTATAGTTGCTATTTCCTCTTGTCTACAGTTACTGTTTCTTGCTGTCAAAATTCAGAATGTTTCAGTTGTCTTCTGTCCCCTTCAACCCTCAGGATTGAGGAGTATTTATTCACCTGTAATTTTTGCAGACTTCCATTCTGAAATGACATCATTGGATCATATATTAGTAGTGACTTGCTCACTACTTGCATTCTTTGAGTAGTTATTGGGGAAAACATGGGTGACATGTTTCACAGGTCTCTGAGGCTTTTTGTGGTGTGATGCATCACAGCAAACAAATGATTGTGCAACCAGCCTGGTGTTTGCCATCAACTCTTCTAATCTCTTTGCTGCTGTGTTATTTTGTTTGTTGTGTTTATTTAGGTCACAAACTCTTTGAAGCAAATATTTTGGATCATAATAGTAACAATATGATTGAGTATCTCAAATATCTGTATTGCTCAGTTTAACTGATGATAATTTAGGGAGATATCTTAAAATATACAGTTAAAATTTCTAATTTTTATTTCCTAGCTCTGCAATCAAGAAAAATTCCTGCATCAAAGTTCTCTCAACTGACATGCATATACTAGTTCTAATTTACATAACCTAAATGTATGTGATACTTGAATAACATTTAAGAAAAACTACAGCAAAACACACTATCTTAAAAAGACTGCAAAGTGGTGACTCTTTTAAGTTACTCTATAATCTTTTAGTTAAATCAGAATGTCAGAGGCTATTAGAACCTTGTTCTTTAATATGTAGGAAATATCTTTGGTAATTTTAATGGCTTAAAATGGTCCTTGATGATGTATTGCTGGCACCCACTCTAAAGTCATGTTGGCAATCTGAATGTAGTCTTAGATTTGGACATAAATGTGCTGAAACACATTTGATGTCAATGAATGCTTTTAGACATCTGCCAGCACTTCTGCAGAGTTAAACCTTTTCTTTTCTTCCTATAGACCTGGAGATAGAAATTTATTTATTTATAAATTTATTGCACCACAGGCTTATAAACCTCACTCTAATCAGAAAAGCACAGATTATTGGAAGAAAAAAAAAAGCATTTTGACTTTTGATAAAACACCCATGATTACTGCTTGGAGAAATGAGAACAGGAAAATACATTTGCCAGAACTCAGAAAATGTACCCTAGTTACCAGCATTTGTGGCAGTGCTTCTGATGAAGGCCAGGAAACTTTTTGTCTCTGATTTGCTCTACTCTTTCTCTGATAGAAGAAAGGATGGTAGATGTGGAAGGAGATATATTAGGGGCTATAAACCTTGCTCCACATTTTGGAGAGTGTAAATGTAAAGTGAGTTCAACAGCTTGAGAAAGGGGAACTTGTCTGACATGTCTGGTAAGAACTGGCTAGAGAAAAAGTGTTTACCAGAACAAGAATGCATTATCTGATTCACTGATCCATTATAGATCATCAAGATTGAGAAATTTTTAATTTTTGTGTGTCTCATTATGGGATTTATTGAGCTTCAGCTGAGCCCTGAAGTGATATTTTCTTTGGCTACGTAAAAATGCAATTTAGGTTTACATTTGCCTGAAATACTTTATTTTGCTGTGGGATGGCTTATGTCATCTGTGTGATGAGACATCTATAAATCTATAATGACTTATAACAGATTCTTATTAATATATTTGTCACCCTAGGAAATAGCTTTTAAATCTGTACTTGCAAGCATTGCATGCTCTTGTCTGAACTTTTGACTGCTTATTAGTCACTGCTGTTAAATTGTTCAGAGTTTTGATGTCTGCAGACAAATATGAAATATGGATTGAATTGTCCAACTAAACTGATAGTCTCTTTGGCCCAGTGTAGGTTGGTGAAGACTTGAAGAAATCATTCTTCTATACTCTTTGCTGTGTGTTTCTGTTTTGCTGTGTTCAAGTTATGATCTACCAGAATACCCAGATCCCTTTCTCTGGATCTGCTCTCCAGCCTCTCATTCCCCAGTCTGTAGGTACATGCAGGGTTGCCCTGTCCCAAGTGCAAAATTTGGCACTTGCCCTTGTTAAGCTTCGTATGGTTGGTGATTGCTCAGCTCTCTAATCTGTCCACATCTCTCTGAAGGGCTACTCTGCCTTCTAGGGAGTCAACAGCTCCTCCAAATTGGCAAACCAAAGCTGGAGATGAGCCAGCAATGTATATTCACAGCCCAGAAGGCCAACAGCATCCTGGGCTGCATCAGGAGAGGCATGAGCAGCAGGGCTAGGGAGGTGATTCTGCCTCTCTACTCTGTGCTTGTGAGGCCTCACCTNGTTGGAACTAGATGATCTTTAGGGTCCCTTCCAACCTGCCCATTCTAGGATTCTATGAAACTTACTCAGTAAACCTTCCAGTCCTGTGTCCAAGTTGTTTATGAAGATACTGAAGAGTACTGGCCAAAATGGATGCCTGTGAAACTCCATTAGTCACTGATCACCAGCCTCATGTAACCACATTTACTATAACCCTTTGAGCTCGAACCCTCAGCCACTTGTGTACCCATCTTATAATGTACTTATCTAGCTGTATGCTTGACATTTTGTCCAGAAGGACACTGTGAGACAGTATCAAAAGCTTTACTGAAATCCAAATCAGCTGGCCTCCATTAGTCTACTAGGTGGGTAACCTTGTCATAAAAGAAAATTGTTTGTCAAGCAGGACTTCTCCTCGTGAACTTATTCTGGCTGTGACCAATGACTGCTTTGTCATTCAGATGTTTTTCTATTATTCCCAGAATAATCATCTTTGTAATTTTACCAGGTACAGAAGTAAGACTAACAGGGCTGTAGTTACCAGGGTCATCCTCATTGTCCTTCTTTAAAATAGGGACAATGTTTACCAACTTCCAGTCGATTGGAACCTCCCTAGATTGCCAAAAGCAGAATTAATCTCAAAATAGGGTTAGATAGGAATGAAGATACTGAAATTAGTGAAGGCAGTTCATAAACCTGGGAATGATTATGGATAGGAGTAGATTGTAATAGGATATGTTCTTTATTTCTTGGTGATCTATTAAGAATTCAGAAGAGTGGTTTTTTTGTAGAGATTTCTTCATTTATGAGAAAGTCTTACTACCTATTGATAAAACCACAGAATTTTATGATGTAGAAAAAAGATCATAACACGACTAGAATTCAATAATGGGCATAATAAGAGGTATGATTTGTAAGGAAAGGCATTATCTTTTACTAGAGCCACTGAAACCAGCTGGAAGAACAGGTAGGCTTTTTGGGCATAGCTGAGAAGGCCTCATTTACCCAAAATACTGTTGGTTTTCTACATCTATCAGATGCTCTACTCAAAGATACTTCACTTTGCTATCATTTTACCTCATTATGCTCTTCTGCCATCCTGATTATAAAAGAACTATTATTAGGCCTCTGTATGAAATATTTGAAGTATCTCATAGATACTGAGATCCTCATATCTCCACTCAGAGTAAAACTTTTAAAAATGCCTATTGTTCTCAGTTAATTTTTAAAAGAAGATTTCCATGGGGATAGGCTGCTGGATCATCTTACATGTACAGGCATTAACAGTGGAAGTGTAAATACCCATCTATACTACTCTTCTGCCCTCCCTGTTTTATGTTTCCTAGGTAGAGCACCTCAAACTTAGTGCTTTTCTAATATTTCTCTGTGAGTGGTAACGTATAGGGACTAATCAGAAATAATCATGCTTTCCATAGTATGCCAGAAATGAGAAATCAGATTTAGAATAAATGCATTTAGAGGTATGATTCTTATAATGTAATGAAACAGTCAACATTATTTCTCAATCAAGAAAATAATTTGTAATACATTGGTTTCCACATTAGAGACATTCCTTCTGCAGATTCTGGATGGTTAAGCAAGGCCTGTCCTGTGCTCTGCAGCCATGATAGGGCATCAGAGGTGGGAATCAAAGACACAAACATGAGGACTTTCCCCTAGAACAAGCAATAAAACAGATTGATGATGGCATGGCACCCATACACAATTCTCATCAGCATCAACAAGTTTTGTATTTGACTTTGAGAGAAAATAACATATCATGTTTGCGTGGCAAGCTCAGGGGAGGCCTTCTTGCTCTCCACAACTCTTTGAAAGGAGGTGTGGGGACAGTCTCTTCTCCCAAGTAACAAGTGATAGGTGAAGAGGAAAAGGCTTCAAGTGGTGCCAAGGGGAGGTTCAGGTTGGATATTGTGCTTTATGGGCCCTGTATATGACAGGTGTGTGAATGCATGTGTGTATATATGAATGTATAATGTCACCTACCAGTCTTTGGCATGTGTGAGTTCCCTGCCAGCAAGGAAGCATGAAAGAGTGAGAGGTATCCTTTTGCTGAGGATACATGCTGCAATGTCATGGCATCTTGCCACTGGCTGCCCATGCATTGCTGCAGTTCTGAAATGGTTCATGTTCTGGTTGTAGACAGAACTGCTTCATTCTCATACAGAAAGTTCAGGATTTTCCAAAAGAAAAATGTTTGTGTTCTTAAAGCACCTATCTCAAATGATGGGATAGAGAAATGAAGTATTGAAAGCTGTTGGAAGACTAAAAGATTACCGGATGCTTGTTAGAACAGCATGTTGCTAAGCAGTCATGCAGAGAGAGGATGGAAACTTCATCTGGAGCCGTCTGTGAAAATGCTCCCACAGACATCTGCTTATTAACTAACACCAAATAATCATAGCAGGAGAAGCTGAAAAAGCACCTGGGATAGTAACTGTTTTATTGATGAGGGACCACTGCATGCAGAATAATGCCAAAGGTGTTCTGATGCTGGGGCTCTTATGCCTCTCCCTGGCCTATGGCCACTGGAGAAACTGTAAAAAGGAGACACCTACTATAAATATCAAAGCTGGGATGTTCCTCTGAGTTGCCAGGAAGCCTAAGTGGGTGTTCTTTATCCTGTGTTGGATGCTTTATCCAGCACTCTCTTCTTCTCATCTTTCTCTAACATCCTGTTCATCTTGGGCTCATCTACATCCACTTTTCTTGTTTCATTTGCCATATGTCCTTCCTCTGAACTCACCTGTTAAAATAACCACAAAAGTAACAGAACACTTGGCCAGGAAATGCTGCAGCTTGCATCTGGATGAGGTAGGGGCTTTGAGACAGCAAGTGGCACAATTTGGGGGTATTTCTTTTTATCATGAAGCATTTAAAAACCTTAGATTTTGGCCTAGTCCAGTTGTGAGCCCTTAGTAATAAATCTGTCACATATTGCATATGTCACTATCATTAATACTATAGCTAAATACAAAATCACAAAGAAATTTCTAGGGAAATTAAAATCTGAAGAGTCAAGCATTTGACAGCATTGATGCATACAGCTAGTAAATCTACACATGTGTCAGATGGAATCATATCCAACCAGGATCATTTAAAAAGAATGCATGTGTGACACGCAGAGTAGTTTAAATGCTAAGTCCTGAGCCTATCAACACCTGGGCCTGACTTGAGGAGCATGAGGAGGTTCTCTGTGGGTCAGGAGCTTGGAGAACTCTTGTGGAACAGGAATGGTTTTATGCCTAGGAGAAGATGTGTCTGGTGTTCCAGCTAGATTCAGTATTTGTGAGTTCTGTGATGTCTAACCCCACAATCTTCCACTCTTCTATTTTTGATCTGTGGTAGAGGCATATGCTTCTGAAGTCTTTCTGTAGTCATGACATATTGTGGTTCCTGAGAGACACATATTAACACAAATTAATTTAAATATATTAGAAAAAATATTATTACATTTTTTTTTCTTCACTCTGGGCAATACCACCAGAGTCCAATGCAAAGACAGTTTTCCTCAAACCACCTCTTGGTTACTTGGCTATAATATTCTTTAATATTTTAATGCCATTCTAGTTTTCTCTCTCTTACACATTAGATACTGATGCGTTTCTTTTGGTATTACTGAAGTCCTCTCTGCATAACCTTATCCTTTCATATACATGTCAAAATTCTAATATTCATAGGAATTGCACACTTGTATCATCCCCATGGCTTTCAATATCCTTAAAGCATGTATGTTCAGCAGTCAGCTGTTATGTACTTCAGTGATGGCTCAGTTGCTACCCACACTTACTGTATTTTGGACACTTTCCACTGAAGCCCCACTCAAAAATGGTGGTGCAGGTGTCAAGTTCAGACCTTTGTGTGCTTCAAGTGCTCTGTATACTTTCCCAGCTGACAGAAAAAAAGTTTCAAGTCCAACCTAGTAAGGTACTTCTGCCCTGGGATGTTTTGGAGGTTTTCTTTTATGTGTTCTAAGAGTGGATCAATTTAGTTCCCTGTCTCTGTGTTGTAGGGCAGCCACAGGTGTTCTCATAACTTACCTCAGCTTGCTCAGAGCTATTGGGAGGCAAAATAACCTAGGTGGAACAGTGAAAGACCCCCAGAAGGATATGTCTTGTTGTGTGTAAGAATTCCTGGTATTTGGCTACAATACCTTCACTTAAAGAAGGTAGTCAGAAGACTTACAATAACGAATCCCACTGAGTCTTTGGGAATATGAATAGACATGATAGAATTCTTTGATGGTTTGTTTTTACCACTTGGGCCATGTGGTAGGACAAACTGTAACACAGTAATTGTAACTGTGTTCAGTAAACTTCTTTATCCTCTAACTGCATGAATAATGTATGTTTCAAGGTATAAGCATATGTTTACATATATGTTTTTACATCAAGATCTTTTAAATATATATGCATCTATAAGGTGGCATCTCTGCAGGCAGTACATGTCTTTACCTTTTAATAGTCACTTATTGTTCCCAACTCCATACAAGTAAGTGTATGTAAACAACCTTTTGTTCATGCAGAGGTTTCTCTTCAAATGAATGCAAAGAGAGAGGATGGCAGCTATGAGAAATCAGATCTCTCTATGTTAAATTGTGTACCTAAGATCTCCTTCTGAGTGTTACTTCACATACAACTGACATACCTTGATAATTGCTATATAACATCCAAATGAACTTATTTTTCTCTGGGTTGCAAAGATACAAAGAATCCCCTCAAGCAGTATATAAGCAGGCATCGACTTAAAAACCTCTGGTGTCTGCAGTTGCAGTCTGAACAGAAGGCTCTGTGATCCAGTAGCTTGTGGTTCTGATGTGGTGACACCTTTGGTCCTCACTTTGCCCTCATACTGCCTCACCTGATGGGGGAAGGCTAGGGCACTTTGTGCTCTGCAGTTTTGTTCTTGGTGAAACTCTTGACTGACAAGTAAGCTTGACTGTCTGGGGAGATGTTAGGTTTGAGCAATAGCAGGAGTTATCTTGTATGCATATTATCAGCTCCTTTGAGAATAATACAGTTTTATGTAACTTCTCAAAGGAATTTCTCAGGAATATTTGAAGTCCTGAGCAGGGTTCTAGTTTATGCAGGTCTAATCTTGGGTAGAAAAACTAAATATATCCAGCTTTTATAAGATACTGTCTTAGGCACCTTGTAGAGGATTAGTACTTCAGTCAGAGCCTCCAGCTGAGACTGAGCTCTGCATCTTAGTCTCATTTCTGGTCCAAGAAGTTTTAATGCAGCTAAATTCTGTTAGGATGAAAAGTTTATCAACCTCCTCTGAAAGAGATGTTGTGAAAGGAGTGTGGGAGCAAATAAGAGAAAGCTAATTTAGTAACCATGGGTGAGAAAACCTTCTGCCTTTTTTCTCTCTGCTGTTCATGTTCTCCTTTGTTTGGAGCCTCCTCAGCCAGGACATTTCACGTCCCTTGGCTATAAGATGTATTTTTTTTCTTGTTAGAAGATAACAAGCAATGCAGGGGTAGTGGTAGCAGAAGCCAGAAACAGTTATGTAGACAATAAAATGAGGGAATGGTGGGTGACCAGGCCTATCCTTTGTTCCTGCTTAGAAATACAGTGGAAAAAAATGACAGACTCATGTGGCTTCCCTGAAGAAGAGGAATGGATTTAGCAGTGTGTCTGGTTTTCTTTGCATGTATGAGCAACATGGAAGAATTTGAAATAGCTGCTTTTGTTCATCAGGGAGCTCTTGCAGGAAGAAGCAGCATTATAACTTGTATTTGTTATTAATTTAAGCATACATTACATGACTGTCCAGAGGCCAGGGAATATATGTGTCTCCAGGTTTGAGCTCTAAATTTTTCATACGTATGACAAATATTTTGTAGGGATATCTTTGTTCTCAAATCAACTTGAGAGTGATAGGGTTTAAAATGAGTGAAACAGTAAAAGAGAAGCATTAGCCACTTCGATAAATGTGCAGACATCAGATTTATAATTATTATTTTTTATTTCTCTCTTTCAGTTTTACTGATCTATGACAATGCACATCTGGAGGGTATTTTTTTAGGGCAGAACAGGTAGCATCAAGTGGTTTAGTTATATGCAGTCGATGATATGCAGGGAGAGATTTGTGGTATGCAGAGCTAGTTACTCTCTCTCTAGTACTGAATATACTTATTTCCTTTTTACAGCATGTTCTTTGCCTGGAGAAGAATTGGGAAGGGCATTACCTGAGTCCTATTTCTACTTATTTTCCTAATGCCTGTTCCAGTTGGAGACAGCTTTGGATCATTTAGCTCTACTTCTGTGACTTCCTCTAGGAGGCATATATAGCCATGTTATTCTAGTAGAGAAATGCATTTGGGAAGACGTTTTGTTTTGAGAAAAAGTTTATTCTGTAGGCATTTCATTAGGCATTTACTTGTGTTCAAAAGGAAACTTTTTATCTGTTTTGACCCTTCTGAATAGTACCACTAGGTGTAAAGTAGATTGACATAGAATTGTTTAGGAAAAAAAGCCTTATCTGATTATTCATAGTTTTAATTTATTTTAATGTATTTAGTGCTGCAGAATTTACCTACTGAGTAACCTAAACTGCCCACAATCTCATCTGGAAGAACTCTTATTGATATTCATTCATTTATTCATTTATATTTGTTTTTTTACCAAGAGTCACAAAGCTATGCTGAAAAAAACAAAAGGGCAACAGTTTGTTTCCTGTTTTTGCATTGACAGATGAAGCTGTGAGATACCAAACTGTCACAGATTGCTCTTACAAATATTTCTGATCCTGGAAAAGTTGTTCTAGTTGAAGTAAGCTAAAAATATTTAGGCTTCAGTTTGTGATAGCTTAATTATTTGCTGTAAAATTAGTTGTTATAATCAGAGCATTATGATGTTCTACTGAATGAATAATCACAGAATCCCCAAGGCTGGAAAAGACCCCCAGGATCATCAAGTGCAGCCTATGACCCAATACACCACAACATCTAAACCATGCCACTCAGTGCCACATCCAATCTTCTCTTAAACACCTCCAGGGACGGTGACTCCACCACCTCCCTGGGCAGCCCATTCCAGAGCCCAGTCACCCTCTGTGTGAGGAAGTGCTTCCTAATGTCCAGTCTAACCCTCCCCTGCTGCAGCTTCAAGCCATGGCCTCTTGTCCTGTCACTAGCTGCCATGGAGAAGAGCCCAACCCCTACCTGACTACAACTTCCCTTCAGGTAGTTGTAGAGGGTGATAAGGTC
>VWZO01013837.1:154973-185697 GCA_013396975.1 Bucco capensis | reverse complement strand
TCTGACTTGTCCTCTCGAATCTGCAGAAAATTCAAAGCATATGTTGCTTTATCTAACTGGGACTCGGGGGGTTCCCGAGTCAGCCTTTAAGAACCAAAGCCTGTAATAGTGAAGACTCTAAGCAGTCCCATTGACACTAGACATCCCTGTTTTGCTCATCCAAGTGGGTTTTTGTCAGGCTGCTTCAGTTTGAAACACAGTAGGTCTGAAGGAGAATTGTGTCTTGTCTAGAAGTACTGCAGCCTGCAAACTGCAAGCCCAGCAACAGACATTGCCAAGTAGCACAGGCTGAGGCATAACTTAACCATTTGATATTAACTATGTGTAGTAGATAGGAAAAACAGTCATTTATTAAACAAAGAAAAAACCCAACTCCCTGAGAGAGTTTTTCTTCTTCACAGTACATATACGATATAAAATAAATTGATAAACGTGCAGTAGTTTAGTTTTAGCTCAGAGAGGATTATAAGACCTACAGTTCCATCTGATTTTTCAGTGTTTGGTGTGTCATATGGTTAACTTTGTATGAGGTGTTTTTAACCATTCTGTTTCTGTAGTCCATCAAAATTTGTGATGTTATATATGTAACTTGTTAAACATCTCAAGTTGTTTGTAATTTAGGCTTTGGAAACATCTCTCCACGCACACAAGGTGGAAAGATATTCTGTATCATCTATGCCTTACTGGGAATTCCTCTATTTGGTTTTCTGTTGGCTGGTGTTGGAGATCAACTAGGGACAATCTTTGGAAAAGGAATTGCCAAAGTAGAAGATACTTTTGTTGTGAGTATACTGACTGCCTTATTTGTTCTTGATGCTGCTTTTTGATCTGAAGTCAACAAATGAAAAGTCTGAAAAAAACAGGGTATAGCTCATCATTTTAAATAGATGTGTAGCAAAAAGTAGGATGAACTTTGCAAAGTCTAACCATGTTATTGAACTCCTCTAATTGAGAATTGGATGAAGCCAAGTATTTTCTACAATAATTGTGGCTGGGAAGAGGAACAAGATCCAAAATACTTGATTTTTGCTTTGTCCTTGTACTACTCCTAAGCTTGCTGTGATGCTTGCCTTTAAAGGTTTCCATATAGATTAGGATAGGAAATCAGTGACTCAAAGACTGAAGAGAGGAGCTGTAGAAGTTATATGGAAATTTTTGCTGCTGCTTTGAATTGTTTCACAGAAGATGACTGGTATCTGAGTCTAAAAATCTCTACTCTGATGCCACAGCACCTGGGGAGATGCTTACAGTCTGTGAGCACCTGCATTTGCAGATCTGTGGCTCTGTAAATAACTAAAGCTTTGGGCATTCACAGAAGCAGGACAGACTAAATGGTACAGAGCCTGTTGGTGCTTCCCTGACATTGTGGTCTCCTCACTAGGCTGGAGGATGCTCTACAGTTTATTTTCAGCCTCTTCTGCTAAACTGCTTACCACAGCCTCGAGGTTCATGCCCTTCATTTCCTTTGGTTACTGATCTTTATTCAGGCAAAGTGGCACAGCTCTAGGAGAGGAAAAACCACTCAGAGTGAAGCTTGTGCAGCAGTTGATAAGGTTCAGCCATAGCCACTCCTTAACAATCAAATGCCTTGAATTCTAGCAGAGGAACTTAATTTACTTAATGTATTCTCTGTTTCACAGACAGAAAAGTTTATTATAAAGGTTCTATTTTACTAATGCAGTTACTAAAAAGGTATTTACTGAGATTTTCAAAGCATAGAATTAATAGTATAATGAAACTTAATGAAATTATTTGTTTAAGTGTTTTCCTAACCTTTAATAAAATGTTATAGGCTTAACTATTACCTAATGTTCAGAACACATATGAAATGCTATTTGTCTTTTGATACATGGAACCTGTCATGTCCAGTGAATATTTAGTAAGCAGCCTGGCTTTGTAGATGTTTGCATCTGTACTGCAAATATTAGAAGGATTGTTTTTCAGAAACAAGCCCTTATCTAGCATGAAGGATACCTTTTCTATAAAGAAAGGCTATGCCATGGCTTTATTTGTGAAGCAAAGCAAACTGGAGCTGTGCTGAGTAGTCTTGGGCAATAGGTAGATACAAGCTTGAAAGCTTTTTAAGAAAAGGCAGGTATTTTTCACTTTGAAACATCATTTCAAGTCCAGACATGGTTCTGGTGAATAACATACATTTCCATAGAGATTTGCCTAAAAAGGGGAAGATTATGCCATAAGAACATTTTATTTTTATCCCTTCTGTTTTTTTATAATTAAATTTTATTTTTTCCTTAAAAGTACAAAAGGTTTGAGACCAACTTGTGCCTCTTAGTCTCTTGCTCTTAGGGACAATGATTTCTTTTTTGTAATGGGTGAATCCTTACACAAGAATGCCCCAGCATAAAAACCATCATCGTGCCCCTTTGGGCAACATCTGAATGAAAACACTGACATATATTTTGCAGTCTGGAGTACTCCCTTGTTCTGTTTACTAGTTCTTCAAAAGAACTGGGAGACACTGATGGGTCAAAGCAGGGAATTTCATGTTGCCATAACTCAGTCTACTCCTGTGCGTTACAAAAGCTGGGCCTTGGTCATGCTGACTGTCAAATATAATTTCTGTTGTCACTAAACTTAAATACAAGAAAATATCCCTTTGAAACCCCTTTCAGAATACCCCCCTGCTTTGATTTTCCTGTTTATTTGAGAATTATAATACACTGTCCTCTTAAGCAACATGGATTGTGTCATTGTGGGTGAAAGGTGCTTATGTGCAGTGGAGCAGTTTTATTAACAATGAGTTTCCTCTCTTTCCCCTTCCCTTTCCAGAAATGGAATGTGAGTCAGACAAAGATTCGCATCATTTCAACAATAATATTCATACTGTTTGGCTGCGTGCTGTTTGTTGCTCTTCCTGCAGTTATATTCAAGCACATAGAAGGCTGGAGCACACTAGATGCAATTTACTTTGTGGTTATCACTTTAACAACCATTGGATTTGGTGACTATGTTGCAGGTAAGATTTCCTCATAACTGTTTTACAATATTTTGCACAGTGATCTATGTTCTACATTTTTGTATTATTTTGGAGCAGATACATTTCTGTTGTGGTGCCTCTCTAAGTTTTAACCCTTAGCATTTTGGTGTCAGTACATATGAGGGGGTCTGGCCACATCTTGAGTGATATGGCAGGCTAGAGACCTATCAGGAGGTGGGACTGTGAAATGTATGATACCTGACTCTGTATATGCCATTTTTTCTTCTCCTGTACTGTAAAATATGCTTCACTTAATTTTTAAGTACATTATTTTGTTCTTTCAGATTGAGTGAAGTGCAAAAATTAATAACAGTGTTTTAGTCTGTTGAATATAATTTTTTTTTCAGCTGGAATTGCTTAAAATAACTTTGACAAACTAAGCCAAAAAATCCTTGGGCTAGTTACCTGTGTTGACTTTTTCTTGAAATGGTGTTAAATTTGTAAACCACTTCTCTTATGCTATCTGTGCTGAAAAGTGTGTTGTTGATCCAAGTCAGTGATGCATCGAGGTGAGGACTGAAAATTCAGAGCTTTGTATTGTGAGTCTGAGGTGTGCTTTCTTCAGCCTGATCTCGTGCTTTTCCTGATGCAGCAGCATCATCTCTCTCTTTACATGGATGCCTCTCTTTCCCACCTCTGAACTCTGCAAGGCAGAGGTAGCTGAGGACAGTAGTGCTGGGCTGCTCTCAGTGAGCTACTCTGCAGAAGGAATTGTTTCTAGAAGACACCCACGTGGCATGGGCTCTTCCCATGTCCCATCTAGAGCCATGGCAGTTGCATGAGTCCAGGTTGTAGCAAGGTGAGGCTCTCTGGCTGGGTCACTCCTCCCCGTGACTTGCCTGCCTGAGCTCTGCCTTCATGGCAGCAGTATGACTGCTCTGGTCACTGGCAAACCTTCTTCAGACTGCTGAGACCTCTCAAGTGTCTGGGCAGTTTGACATATTCAGAAATGATCTGGGGACATGGTGGGGGGAAATTTAGTGTTGAAGGTACAAAGTTATGGAAGCTGTTTAAAAAATGAAGGCCACCTGAGAAGTTGCCAAAGATTCTTATAAATTATAGAACTGGGCTGTAAAATGGCAAATGAATTTTATTTGGACATTTACATTTTTTTTTTTGTGATGTATCCGTATTTCTTTTAATGTGTTCCTCTCATTTCTTCCTTCCACTTTTCCATTTCCATATTATTTTTCTTATTTCCGTTTTGTCTTCAGGAATTTGTGATAGCAACTTTCTAACTAACACCAAATAAAAATTTAATGCTGTTTTCCAAGCCAAGCGTCTGGGTGTTTTAGACTTTTCTTCCTGAAGGGAATGTGTTATGTCAGGGAATAAAAATAGTGGTGTCTGAAGGCCTGGTTATATTTACTGTAAAGCATTATGCTAAATGGCCCACTTCACTCTAACTAGAACACTGAGTACATGCATCATAACTCTCAGTATAAATTTCCACAGATTCTTCTATTTGTAGACCACTTGATATTATAATTTGTTCCTACATAATATCTGTTTTTTTCATTTTACCAGGAAACTCTTTATTTTACTACAGAATGTCCTTGAATTACATTGTTCTATAATATATGGTCTTTTATGGTCTTACTTCCTACATTTTTGTTTATTTTGAAGTTCCACTGTAAATGCATGATGTCAAAATGTTGTTGTTTGGTATTTTCTTTTAAAGTAGCATGCAGAAGACTTGTATGAGTATTGTAATATGTTACTGACCTCACGTTTCAATGTGTGGGAATTGGATTTGTGCTTGCAGAGATGATTCTCAAGAGAACAGGGTTAGATGAATGTATCCATCATAACTGGAAGGTTAACGTTGCCACTGGACTCTATTTTGTCAGAAAAGAAGCTGACAATCAACATTATCACCTTTGTGTGGACTAACATACTCAGTTTATGGCAGGTGACTTGAAGGATTTTTTCAGAAAGGTCCATTTGTTTTCTTGTCATTCCAGTACAAAATTGTCTTGTTAAATAAAAATTCTGAACAATAGGGAAGGTATTCATTGACTGTGTTTTGCATTGTGGAAGCTTTACAGTCATCAATGTGCATAAACATCAAGCTATTTGAAGAAAATTGACACTGCAAGTTCTCTACAGAACTGAAGAAATTTGTCTTAAGGATTGGGCTTATTAATATTAATATTATAAATTAATATTTTGAGGAAGTATGCAGAATCTTTTGCATGCTAACAAGCTAGTAAGTTGTCTTTATGGGGTTTTTGTCATTGTTGTTTGTTAGTTTTGCCTGGTTTTCTTTTAAGCAAGTCATAACTACCATGCAGACACTAAGGACCATTGATATTGTTGTGGTAGGTTTCATCTAGAACACTGTCTTTGAAATTTAGGAAAACAGAGACCAAACAAGCATATAGAGTTAAGACTGAATAAGGCTGCAGGAGANACCACAAGGGATTTGCAGACTGTGCCTGAATGACAGAATTACTGTTGCAGTAAAAAGTCATGGTAGAATTCCTTTTGCAATAAAAATAAAATTCGCTATCCCTGTAGCATATTGGAGGTCTATGGGATATTTCATGATTATCTGTCAATTTTGGCTCATAAAATTCCCGCAAAAATCCAAGATTCGTAAATATTCAAATACTGCCAATTATTCTGGTATATTTTCTTTTCCTGGGAACAGTAACCCCAGAGGAAAAAAACGTTTTCAAGCCCTACATACAAATGCTATGGTTGTAATAATGTGTATGAGGGTTAGAAGAAAGATTTCTGTCATTTTTTCACTAACATGGAACTCGTTGCTTTCTGGCCCCACTGCAGCTAAGAGCTGAAGAGAGGCCCTGAAAATCTTTTAGGAGGTAAAGTAGAGAGTGTTTCTGAATAGATGGACCAAAAGGGAGCCAACAGAAGAACCTGGGATTCAGGAACATAGTGCTATCAAAGGCTGTAATGTGGGTTGTCATATTAAAAATTCTTTTAGAGTTCTCCAGAATTTTTCTACAAGTTTCTTCTCATTTGTACTGGAGACCAAGTGTTCTGTTCCCAGAAACCAGAATGCCAAAACATTCGCTTTTATACTCAGAGTCTAGGCTGCTATGTGGAGTCTGGAAATTTCAGCTGCAGTTTCCACTAGCAAGAGAAGCCTTAAGGCAAACATAAAAGACTGATCACTTGAGGTGCATGCAAGGAGGAAAAAGATGAAGAGCCTTAGGAGTGCATGTTCAAGGAAATATATGAAAAGTATTCCGAAAAATAAAACATAATGCCTCTCTGTGAAGTTGATTTTTCTAAATTTTTATGTTTATAGAGAAATAAGTAAGTTTTTGAAGTTTATTGTTGTATCATTTGACAAAATAGGGAAATAAGAAACTGTACTACAGGCTTCACTGTCTTATGAAAATCAGGACATAGTCAATCATCCTTATTCTTGTTTTCAAGAGAAACCATTGACTGTACTTTAACAGTGGAAAATCCAGTCAGTATTATGTAAATTTGGTGCAAGAGAAAAGAAAGAGATCCTTTCATGCCAAACATGGAATTTTTTCAGTATAGTGAAAGATGTTACTAGGCACTAAAGTTAGCACTAAGGTATGTATATATATGTATAACATGACAATATACTGTTCATAGGTGCAGAAAAATACTTCTAACTGCAGTGCAGAGTGGAAGGCATAGTCAACTATTCCTAAGGGAGTTAATCTTACAAGCATCTAATCTAAATTAGAGGAGATGTCCAAAACTTGACAATTTTTGGTTTCATTTAATGTCACTGAACTGGAATACTTCACCTGGTGGTCAGCAACTGATCTGCTCTCACTGTGATACTACTTACCTGGCAGAAAGACCTCTGCAGAGACAATTTGATGCTATGTTAAGCAAGATGCATATGTCAAGCATCCTGTAAGAAAGCAATGAACAATCCCTCCACAGGTTCTGTGTATCCTTTTGGCTTTTGAAGGTGCTCTTTGCCACCTCAAGTCTTCAAGTCTATAATAGGGGCTGTCTGCCATGAACCATGCTGCCTGCTTCAATCTTAAGTTAGCGTGTGGTGCCTTGCTTGATTTCTGTACAGGACAGTGTGTTCAGAGTGTTTTGTAGCTGTGGTTTGTACACTGAAGTAGCTCTCCATTTTCCACTGAGTGGCATCAAGTAGCTCCTATGGCCTTCTTATATGCTCTCTGGCAGACAGTGCAAATGCATCTTGTCCCAAGTATGCTGCTTTCTCATATCTCCACATAAGCTTGCCTTTTTCTGTCCCATTTTGCAGTCCTCTGAAGTAATTCCTTTCAAGCTGCAGGGCTGAACCACCACATTTCTTTGGAGTGGGACAAATGATATTTGTGGATTAAGGCTGTTGGCCAGGTTTGTCACAATGGGGATAACAGACAGCCACTAGCTATTCAGCAATTAAAACTCTTTGGATTTAATTACGTGTCTATACCCAGAATAATCTTTACTGCAGATAAAAAATAATAAAGGTGTTTCCTGGTTTGAAGGGCCAACTTTTGCATAACCCAGATATCTGTGCTGCTATGGAATTAAGATACTCAATGACAATAGCACTTTCTATTCTTGGCTTATACTTTTGAAGCAAAAATGCAAACAAAACCAGGCAACTTTACAGAAATACTCACGTTTCTGTTTTGATTAGTTAGCTATAGAAAGAATGGGGAACAGAGTGACAACAATAAAGACAATAATTTTCTTTAAATGGACTTGTTTTATGTAAATAAATAATGCATATAGTTGAAAGCCTGATCCCTTATGTGGGAACCAGAAACTGTCCTAATGCAGCCCTGAAATCTTCTCTACTTCTACCCTTCACTAAAACACAGAGCTTTTTACCCCAGTAAGGAATATGTGTTTGGGCAGTAAAACAACCTAAACCTTCCAAATTGCTGAAAATTGTAAGGATTTCTGACAGAAGTTCAAGGAAGTTGAAAACAGTTTTGTCCCTTTACTCACAAAATTGGTTTTGCCAAACAAACAACAAAATTCAGCTTCTGCCTGCTCAGTATTTTGCTTCCTAAAGGGATATATAAAATAATCATTTTGCCAAAGAAAGATTATAGAATTATTAAGTGAAAATTATGCTATGAAAAAATCCATGCAAATGTATCATGTTGATCTGCTTCTTACAATGTTACCAGTCAAATCATTAGATGGATTCTCATAAATTTTAGTACAAATGCCTTTACTTATACATACTCATACCCAAATACATTCATACCCGTTTATGTGAATTATAAAGCAGTAGTTAATGAATTCCATTTACTTAAATTCAGTACAGTTGACTTTTGATCATGTTTTCCTACCAATGAAATCCTAGTTAATGACATTCCCAGATAAGTGCATTACAGCACTCCATGGTGTTTAAGCATTACAGGAGACAGTAGTTAGCTCAGGACAAACATCCTTGAGTATGTCTCTCTCTCCCTAGTATTCTATTAAGCTGAGAACCTCTTCCAAGAAGTCCTTGAAATTGAGAAACTGGCTAATAAGGATTTTAGCTGGTAAGCCTTTTCCTAGAGGGTTACTGATCATCCCTTTCTAACTTTAGGAAAGCTGAACTCCTTTGGGTATGGTAGATGGAGCCATCTCCTGGCCAGACAGTAAAAAAGCCCTCTGAACTGAATATGAATGTGTCCTAACTCCTGCCCTGGTAAATAACTTTGGTGTAAACAAGTTAGGTATAAACAGTGAAGGAAATGCTCCCTGTAGACTGGCAAAATGTTCCAGTTGCAGTTTATATGCTTAATGCACTAAAAATTAGAAACCAGCTAAGAAGTGGATGCTTTATATGATACTTTTTTGTGTGTTCCCTGAACAGCTGATATTCTGGTCAAGATGGCAGCACACATGCAGCAGAGTTTCTGTTCCAGACAGAGCCCTGTCCCCTACCTTATTTGTGACTGTGCAAGTTTCAAAATATATCCATTTTTGCAGTATGGATTCATCACTTGGATAGTTGAGTAAACCTCGGCAGCTGAAAGGATTGTGTTGATTAAAAGGCTTGTTGACATGAAAATAACAAAATTGCCCTCTATGAGGCTTCCACAAAAAGATCACCATCAGTAAAGTTCTTTATTTGCATGTAATCTCTGTGATGATTAGATAATAACAGCTAGGCAAAAACATTAATCTTCATGAGAGTTCATATTGTTACAGTAACAAAGTGCTTGATATTTTGTTTCAGTACAGGATGCAGATAGAAAAAAGCAATGTATTATGTACCTATACAGATGACTTTCAGGTGCTTGAAAAGGTTTTACTGTAGAATCTCTTGAACTGCAGGCAGATAGGCACATCAAACTTCTATTTGCATGAACCCAAACCAGGAGACTGATTTTATTTGTTCTAACATAGCTGAATTGCAAGGTTAAGGCTTCTGTTTTATTGTACTGCAGGATGTGAAATGTGAGTTATTTTGTATTTACAAGAGCCCTGGATAAACATAATTTCTTCCATGTAGAAGGAAGGCATTTGTTTTCTATAGCTGTGTTATACCTGAAAGCTCCATTACAGACATGTCTGAGATTTATCCTTTTTAATGTTAACACTGGAAGGAAGGAAGGAACTGGTTCTCACAGCAGTGGTATTCTAAAAAAGCTGCCTTCAGCTGACATCTGTTTTATCCACCTTTATTTTTTGAGTATGATCTGTTCAGTTTAAATCCTTGCACCTTGGTTTCCTCCTGTGCAAAATGGAGATGATGTTTGCCTCCCTGTTATGGACACTTGTTAATGCAGGCACTATTCTTCTTTACTAGGGCTAAAGGATTCATGTAAGTATTAAGATGGGTTTCAAAGTCACTGTAAAATCAGATTTGTCAGGATATGAACACATTACCTATTCCTGCAATGCTTCAAATTTAGTACAGCATTGTTATTTGGAGCAGATGCAAAGTCTTTTCATTCAAGCTATCCTCAATGACCTCCACTGTATCAGAGGTTGAATCAGTTTGTGATCATTTTATAGTTAGAAATGATTAGCAATCATTGTCTAAAATTTGCATACTCCAAATGGTGTTTTCAACAGTGGTTGAATTTAGATCATAGTTTATTCAAGTTCATCAAAACATTTTGCTATTAATTTTTGCATGGGTAAGAAAATAGAAGTTGTATGAAATGTAACTGATTGGTTTTTCTTTAAGGAAAAGAATTCATTTTAAACTGATTTTGCACATATGACTATTAAGTCTGCTTTAATTTTAAATATATTGTTTTTCAGGTGGATCAGATATTGAATACCTAGATTTTTATAAGCCTGTAGTGTGGTTCTGGATCCTTGTTGGGCTTGCTTACTTTGCAGCTGTCCTCAGCATGATTGGAGACTGGCTAAGAGTCATATCAAAAAAGACAAAGGAAGAGGTAAGAACATTTTGAAAGGGGAAGAAATACTACTCTTTATAAAGCTTTGATTACAAGTCAGATGAACTTACAGCTGCTTTTGCTCTTAGGGCATAGGTCAAAGCTTTTTATGTATGAAGTACATGCTGCAGCTCAAACTGCAGCAAACTCTGTAGCAGTCTAGTCAAACATACAGTGCTTTTTACATGGCTCCATATAAAATTAGATTAAATGTATTTTTAAATTAAGTGTATATGAACAGTTCCACCTGACATAGAGGAAAAAAATATCTAAGAGTATTATTCTAGGTAGTAGAATGCAGTCTTCAATTGTTGAGGCAAAAATCATTCTGCTTTAATTGTTTCTATGTGAGATGCTGATATGTAAAGAAAAAATACTTAATCCCTAAATAGTTATATTCAATACGCCTCTGATCATTTTATAGGTGTAAGAGAATAAATGTTTGCTATCATAGAAGGTATTGGAATGAATTATTTGAATATGCCTAGGTATAGTTTACCACAATATCTTCAGCAGCATGCCTAGTTATTTGTAGTCAGATGCATTGCTTTCAGTTTAAATATGTTTTCACCTGTAAATGTGTCTTCATCATTCTGGTGAGAGTACATTTCATGTTGTACTATAAGTTTGAGAAATAAATCAATTTTGTTTTAAGCAACATGTTATTTCCCTCTAATTTAACTTCAGTTCCTCTGCACGCATCAATTCTCTCAAATATAAAAACTCTAATTTCTTTTTGATGGAATGAATATGTTAGTTACAGTGCAGTAGGCTTCTGCTTATATTGTTTTGAGTTGTTTTCCTAGCTGTAGGGCATGGCATCAATGCCTAGATGTAATCCTGGCAATCACTGAGGTCGCAAAGACCTTGCTGTAAAGGATAACTTAGCCCTGTATACCTTCACTGATTACAGACCCTGCTGCTTTCTGACCAGAAGGCAGCAGTGATGGTGACAGCAGACAGCAAGATGTGAGCTGGGTACTTGGGCAGGATTAAACCCACTTTGTGAGGCATTGTAGAGGGTTAGGGCTGGACCATTCCCTAATCCAGTGACAGACACTCTCTGTTACCTGTCTTCCCACCCACCCCAGAAAGGAAAAGTGAATAATAAAAGACAGAGATTTGTGGATTGAAAAAAAACAACAACACCCTTAAACTACTTTAATGAAAAATAATAACAATAAAAATGAAACATATACAAATATACATAAAACTAATACTGAACCCAAACCCCCTTGATGGCAACTACATCACTGTCACCACTGATACTGTGCAAAAGGGCTCAACAGCAGATGGGAACCAGACTCAAGGGGGTTGGATGCTGGAACTGGGTTCAGGAACTCTTGGATCTGGATTGAAGGGAGAACAGAGTCCTCCTTAGATGCTGGCCACTGAAGAAGAGAAAAAGGGAAGAAGAAGNAGGGGCCACAGGAGACCACAAGGGATTTGCAGACTGTGCCTGAGCTGAAATATAGCATATATGGAATGGAATCCCTAGCTGGTCACTTTAGGGACACCTGAACTGTCTACTCCCTGCAGGTGCAGCCTTTTACTCTGCACACACATCGTGATACACAAGATTTAACACTGACCTTGGTCTGCATACCAGCCCTTGGTAGTAAATCTAAACATTAGGTCTTATTACTGCTAGAAGCAGACAGTGTCTGCTGTAACATGCTGTTGATTTCAGAAAGTGCAGTTACTGAGAAGAGCTTTAGCTAAAAAGTAAAATCACTGAATAGAATTAGTTCTGTTTTAACCCAAAGCAGGAGAGGCATTTTTCATTGCCATTGCTGTGCTTCTAGCACTTCACAGTTAGAGACAGAGTTGTGGCAGGTCCCTTCTAAGTAAGCTTTTACCAAGCATTTCATAAACACTTAGTTCTGAAGCACAGGACATTATTTATTTGATCAGTTTCATTTAAAGAGCATCATCTTTTGGTCTTTTACTGAGAATTTCAGAGTATAACTTTCCTTACACAATGAGCTTTACTAGTGTCCTTCACAGATACCAAAGTGTTCTCCTTTGCAAGTTCAATGGTTTGCAGGATCACCATCTTGTTTTCTGGAAGAGAACTGAGGTGGTCCTTAACACCCAACTTACATGATTTACCCTGACTGCAGGGAAACCAATAGATAACTTTGAGTGCCATTAACCTGCATGGGTTTTCTTCATTATGTTGAATTTCTGAATTAGGTCTGTCCAGCCCATTTTTTCCCTCTGCATTAGGAAGAAGTAAGAGCTGGACAAGGACATGTGGTGTTTCACCTGTGCACTCTCCTAGTGTCTAACTGTTCTCAACTTGGGACATTTCCTAAGCTGCATTTAGTTTCCCTGGGTTACTTGTTTCTGGATTCTTCAAAAAAATGTGATATAACTGAGACACTAAGACTTGGGACTATGCAAAAACACCTTTTTCAGTCTTGATTTTACTGCATTTCCTCTGACACTGCTAACACAGCTTAGTTCTTCACACCACTTCCTAGAATTATTCTGGTCATTAACCTCACTTTTCACACATTGATCTCTAGTTAAGATGCTATCTTGACTATATAATTGTACACACAACACTGAGGGTTTAGTCTTGTTTAGAGTGCCTGATTATCTGTATTTTTATAATGATGATAGTATCTTAAGAATGTTTGAATTTTATAATAGCTTGTTTTCATTTTACACTGATGCTATTTCAATAAAGACTAACTTTGGAAAATATTTAAAGAAACATGAATTGAACAAACTCATGGATTCCTTTAACACATTAAATACATTTCTCTTTTCATCAAGTAAAACTGTATTTGCTAGGTTATGCAGAACAGTGCTATGCCAAACTTCTTTTGTCAGGCACCAGGAATTTATGCCTTATTTAATCTTTCTCACCTTAGTAGCCTAAACAAGCATATTCATTTTGACTACAGAAAGTAATACTTTATTCTTCAGATATATTCAGATTCTCTTGGCTGATGCAGGTATTCAGGATTTTGTCTCTTGTATGTCTCTTGTGTTAGATTAAAGACAGAATTGGTACCAGTTGTTTGATTAATCATATCTCTGATTCTCAGAAATCTCCCCTCCACTTCTTAAACCACTGCTTAGATATGTCTGCAAATTCAAACCAGAATTTAGCAGTTTAAATATGCTTTCATTAAAAATGATGGAAACCATTTTTGGAATTGAATTATGGCATAGCACAAGTAGTGTGCTAATTCAAAAATGCAAAACCAAAATCTAGAGTCTATATTGATGATACCTTGTAGGAAAAAGTTATATAGATATATTGTGTTTTGTTGTAAGATTTGCTGTGTTTGAACAGAGGTGGTGTTTAAATGTTCACTTTACAGGTACCATTTAATGATTTAAACCTGCTGCCTTTAGCTCATCCTTACTGTCTGCCTAGGAAAAGTGGAATGAAAAAGCTGAGGAAGCTTAATGGAAATGCACTCATCAAATCTCCTCTATTTCAGCAGGAGTCTCTGAATTTCTTGTGCTGTTTTTTCAGTTAAACCTCAATTTCTGGTGATGTGTTGCAGCTTCTTTGGGTGCAGGTTATAGCAGAGGAACCTATCTGGAGTTCAGATAGTGGAAATGAGTGCAAAGGAAAATCACAGTTCTAAGTATGTTTTTCAACTGTCTTTTAAAGAAACTTTATGTCAATCCTTGGGGAAACAGCTCTTTATAACTAAAAGTAGCCTTTGAAACTAGAAACAATGTTATATATTGAAATATACTAAGAGATGGAGGTTAAGATATATATTTCATTTTCTTGTTATTATTTTCATTAAAGAAGTTTAAGTTTTAGTTTCATTTCCAATCCACAAATGTCTCTCTCTGTTAATTTACCCTTTTCCTTCCTGGAGTGGAGAAAAGGGAATAATAGAGAGTATCTGTCACTGGATTAGTGGACAACCCAACCCTAAACCCTGACAACATGGAAGGTAAGAATGTGATCAGAAGTAGATAGCATGGATTCTTCAAAGTGAAATTATGCTTAACGAACCTGATTGCCCTGTGCAATGAAACAACTGGCTGGAGAGACAAGGGGAGAACAGTGGATGTTGTCTACCTGGATCTCAGCAAGGCTTTTGACACTATCTCCCACGGTATCTTTGTAGGCAAGCTCAGGAAGCGTGGGCTGGATGAGTGGACCGTGAGGTGGATTGAGAACTGTGGGAATGGCCAGTCTCAGAGGTTTGTGATCAGTGGCACAGATTCTAGCTGAAGGTCTGTAACTAGTGGTGTTCCCCAAGGGTCAATACTGGGATCAGGATTGTTCAATTTATCATTGATAACCTAGGTGAAAGTAGAGTGCCTTCTCAGCAAGTTTGCTGAGGATACAAAGCTGAGAGGAGTGGCTGATAGCCCTTGAGTGCTGTGCAGCCATCCAGAAGGATCATGATAGGCTGGAGAGATGGGCACAGGGGAACCTTCTGAAATCCAACAAAGGCAAGTGCAGGGTCCTGCAACTGGGAAGGAATAACCCCATACACCAATATAGGCTGGGGGCTGACCTGCTGGAAAGTAGCTCTGCAGAGAAGGACCTGTGCATCCTGCTGGACAACTTGTCTGCCAGTCAGCAATGTGCCTTTGAGGCCAAGAAGGCCAATGGTCTCCTGGGCTGCACTGGAAAGCATTGCCAGCAGGTCAAGGGAGGAGATCCTGCCCTTGTACTGAGCCCTGGAGTACTGTATTCAGTTCTGGGCTCCTCAGTACAAGAAAGAAATATTGCTCCTGGAGTGAGTCCAAAGGAGAGCTACAAAGATGATGAGGGAGCTGGAGTATCTCCCTTAAGTGAAAAAGCTGAGGGGGCTGGGCTTGTTTAGCCTAGAGAAGAGGAGGCTGAGAGATGACCTTATCCATGTATATAAATATCTAAAGGGAGGGTGTCAAGAGCATGGAGACAGGCTCTTCTTAATGATGCCAAGCAGTAGGATGAGAGGCAATGGGCACAAGCTGGAACACAGGAATTTCCACCTAAACATGAGGAAGAACTTCTTTACTGTCAGAGTGACTGAGCACTGGAACAGGTTGCCCAGAGATGTTGTAGAGTCTCTGTCCTTGGAGATTTTCAAAAAACATCTGGACACAATCCTGAGCATTGTGCTCTAAGGGATCCTGCTAGAGCAGGGAAGTTGGGCTAGGTGACTGCTAGTGGCCCCTTCCAACCTTAACCATTCTGTGATTTCTCCTGTAGTCTAAAGTAAAAAAACAGTATATCAAAGCTTATTCAGTGTCTATACGGTGAAAGGAACAAAATGTCTGATCACATATGCACTGATCCACAATAATGCTGTGTTTTGATATCAAAATCCAGCTAACCAGAATGTCTGTCAGTTGCTTAGGTGTCTTTTTGTCTCCTGGAATACTCTTGAGAGTTTTGAATGCATCAAATAGGGAGTGAAGTGAAAGACAAGTAGAGACACAAGTGGGAGTTTTAGAAGGATAGATCTGCTGCTGGGAAGAGTTTGTACAGTAAGATAGATGAAGTGTCAGAAAGTCACTGGAACGTGCTGTGTGCTGTAATCCCAAGTAGGCAATCTGTCTCTGAAGTTCAGCTTCAGCTGTACTAGCTTGCCTTAAATTCCCTCCTCTTCAGTATTCTTTATACTCTGATTACTCAGAGCACTTTTAAAGTCTTCTGATTTTAGTCTCTTTGAAAGGTAAAATTTCAGCAGGATCTTTTTCTCTGTCATATTTTACTTCAGTATGCTGCAGCTTCTGAATTTCAAAATTTCCAGCAAAAATGCCTACTCAACCAAGAATCTTAGTAATTTGAATTTAAACTATAAATTTCAAATTCCTGGTTTTAAAATTAAGTGCTAATACCCCTTGGCCTCACAATATTCTCTTTGTTAAGCTCTAGTCCAAACTCCATTCAAGTCAATGAAGATGTGATTCATCTCCAGTGTATATATCAACATTTGGCCTAGTCATCTACATTCCTTTTGTAGTAGTTGGAAGGAAATGAGTGTTTCCAGCATGATCTATTTGAATTTTTTAAGGCATCTACCATATGAATTGATCTACCTTCTGGAAGAGTATATTATCAGAAAGCAATCCCTAGATCTAAGGTCTAAACTTTGGCTACAAAAATGCCAAAAAAGCCATCTGAAAGGAAGTCTCCCTAGCATTAGAGGTTTATTGCAGTTCATCCCAAGATGTACAGAAAACTGTATCTGAGAAAGAAATAGACACAGTCAAAATGGTGGGGTTTTTTCCTATTAATTTCTATTTGATGGGGAAAAACATAAAAATCTTTCTACATAAATACAGCTGTAGGTCTGTGGTCAAATTTGACTAGTGACAGGGCAAGAAAAAAAGCCCACTTGAAAAAAGATGTGAGTACAGTCCCTCCACAATGTCTCTGAGTCTTGGAGATGTATAAGGAGTGGTATTGGTGTAAGAAGAAGGTAGAAATGGATGATCTGGTTTTGAGTGCAGTTTGATCTCTTCCTTTCTCTATAAGTCATCCTAGTGGTGTTCTCAGTCGTGCCCTAGCAACAGTCTGGAATACTGAGTTTCTGTGTCTATCACACTTCTACAGGTACACCGTAGTACTATGTGCAGTAATTAATATGAAAGAACATGTTGTTCTGAGGCAAACTAATCTGCTGATGGTTTTTGGCACTTTTTTTGAGGTGTCTTTCCTTGTAGCTTTTTGTACTTGGGATGCGTGATGCCTGCTTAACTTCCATTCAACACACACAAAAAGACAACATCTACACTGTTACTATTTTGATGGGGTTTATATTTCCATCATTTATGCTTATATCACACCTCTTAGAAGGGCATATTAAAGCCCTTTAGAAACAGCTGGTTTTTTATTGTGTATTAAGTAGCAGGTCCCAAAGTGATGCTGGTGTGCTGCTGAGTGCAAGAGACGTGCTGCCTAGTTCCACTTCCATTAGCAGCACAGCCTGCTGAGGGCAGGGGGCATTGCCAGTGCCAGACCCCCTGCTCTCCCACAGTGCTCCCCCTTCCCTCACCATACCCACTTGGATGGGTCCTGGGAGATGGAAATGCCTCCAGTGTGGGCTGCTTGCAACCAGGTAGTGATGGTGAGAGCTATTGAACTTGCAAAGTGACTTATACTTCATATTAAGAGAAGCTGATTAAAGAGAGCTCAGTTACAGCAGTATAACTTGGATTTAATTGCCTTTCTTGGATTTAATTACCCAAGAAGATTCCCTAAATGTACATTTTCATGGTTTGCATTAGGAAATCTTGATTTTTTGGAGAGATGAGATGTAATCAATCCTTTAGGTTACTGTAACAAATCCATCTGTGATTTAACTCTGTTGTCAGAGTGATATTTAATCTGGAATCTGTTCAGCCCATACCTTCATGATTAACATTTCTGAAAATTGTTCTTTTTTTAAGCTAGTATCTTGGATATTGTTAGGAAAAGACACCAATACCTGTTAGTAATAGTGGGTACATGTATACATTTGACAGATGCCTTGTGGAGGAGTCCCCAGACAAAGCCAATTCAACACGATATACCCTTGCATCTTCAAGAAGTTGTGTTGACAGTGAGAAAAATTCTTTGCAGTCATGGATAAAAAGGACTGTGAAATACTTTCCTTTACAAGGGCTGAGTGCAGTTCTAATACTAGTGTTGAGCAACCAGTATTTCACACAAATATCACTCTAGATATTAACACTAAATGTTAAGAAATAAGCAGCTCAACACAGAAAGGACATGGAGCTGATGGAGCAGGTCCAGAGGAGGCCACAAAAATGCTCAGGGGCTGGAACACCTCTGCTCTGAGGACAGGCTGAGGGAGCTGGGATTGTTCAGCCTGGAGAAGAGAAGACTTCAGGGGACCTACTAGTGACTTTCCAGTACCNTATTCTATGATTCTATTACTCAGACTTGACCAGGTAGTTACAACAGCCATTCCATACTAACAAGTCAAAATTAAAAGTCCTTTTTTAATGTTTTCTTTAGCATATCTTTATAAGCTAAAAATGTCCAATGAGTTTATGAGACAGTCGTTGTCTCCTTCCTAAGGCTGAGACAGCCTTTGAGCTGAGTGTGGCTGGAGTTTCATTGGGCTCCTAGTATAATTCATAAAGTGTTTTCTCTTTCTGGCTGCAGCAAAGTCATTGACTGTACAGTGCAGACAGAGAATGCATGCTGTTCTCCTGAATCACCTTAGGCTCAGCTCAGAGAGCTTTGTGTAAGCCTGAATAGTTTCTTGAGGTTAATATAGGTAGATGCCATTGACTCTCATCAAGTTGCAAGAGGGGTTGGATGGCTCTCTGATCACTCTCTGAGGTAGATGAAACAACTAAAGAGAACAGCATTATTTTTTAATCTTTGGAAGTTTATTAATAAAGCAGAACATTGGGGACTGAGATAATTAGGGCAATAACTTATGTACAGTATTGAGAATCACACACAAAGCTCTATGCAAAGAGGTGTTCAATGAGCAATATTCAATAATAGTTCTGAGACAGTACATAATGTAGTGTTCATATTTCTGGAAAAAAGAAATAAAATATAAAATAAAATAAAATGAAATATGATGACTGTTCATAGATCTGGTTCTGGTTTTGTAGACATGATTTTGTATTATTTTGTAGGGTACCTGTTTTTGTTTTGTTGAATCAGCCTATGATAGAGCAAAAAGGCCATTTCTCTATCTGCCATCTGTCCTATCTCTACAAAATGTATTCCCACAGCTGCCACCATAGATGTTCCTCCACAAGAAAAATAATCAAAATTCATGGACTCTCTGCAGTGCCATTGGTGAATGTGCTTTATTTCATCCAAGCATCAGCTGTGCTCATGAAAGTTATGTGAGTGAAACCAAACAATCGTTACTCACCAAAATGAACTCACAAACAGTACTTATGACAGGACTGAATAATCCAATTTCCAGTGGGAGAGCATTGTTCCCAAAACATGTCTGAGCACCATGGCTATGACAATAGAACTGTCTATGTAATTTTAATGTTACTCCAGAAGATGGCAAGTCCACAAAATAGAATCTTCTCTCCTCTAATATTTGCCTGACAAACAGAGAGCTGTGTAGCAGTCAGGGGAACCAGAAAAGACAACACATACTGTCTCACTTGTGCCATTTGCTTTGAAATTAAAGTCTGCAGCTTAAAGAGCTGGTGTGGAAGAGTTCTCTGCTACAGAGTTGAGGTCTTGACAGAATGAAGGAAGAGAAGATCGTGGTTAAACACCTGGGAAAGATCAGCATAGATACCTCATTAGTGTCTGTAGTAATTCTGTGTTGCATTTTATTACAATTTAACTTTAAGGATGAGTAGAGCACAGTCTTCTTTAAATATCTGTCTTCAGATTACAACACAACAGGGTTTGTGCACTTGCTAAAAAATGCTATAATTAAAGAAATACTAAGGGCCAGATAATTGGGATGGGGATTTATGTAGTTGGACTATAAATAAGATTCCCTTAACTTACAGGAAACTCACAGCATTCAATAGAAATGTCTCTGAAACTTGTCTCTTTGTCTTCTGCACTCCAGTCTCCTCTAGCCTACAACCAATGTAGTGAACATAAATTTATGGTCAACAGTAGCTCAGGTAGGAAAAGATGGTGTATGCTTGCCCAGAACTACAGGAAATAATGCTGGCAGCTAGACAAATCCTCCTACCCATGCAGAGAATCAACCCAGCCAGCAGATGCATTGTTAAAGCCTTCAACCCTCTCCATACCTACTTCATCTTTTTAATTCAGTTTTTAAGTGGGACTTTGAGAACAATTTCTGTGAATGCTGGATGAATTTTTTAAAAGCTAAGACAAAAATGTTATGTACTCTACTTTGCTGCCTGGATAATGTGACATGTACATGCTCTAGTTTTGTCTCTGAGTAGCATATCATGGAGACATTAATTGGATTTGTTAATTTTAAGTAACAGGAAAAAAGTACATTGGAGAGGGAAAATGAAGTTGCAAAACTTTGGAGAATGCATTAGGGATAAATATTAGAAATTATATACAGAGGAGTATTTATACCATGAAGAATATTTGTAAGGAAGGCAACCTCCCCCCCCCAAAAAATGCAGTCAGATGGATATCTCCAGCTCATCTACTTGCTCTTTAATTCAGTTTTTTATTTGCACTAACATGGTCATTGTAAAATGTAAGAGCTCTGTATGCCAAAGGAAAACAACATGAAGTACAGCTACGAAAGAAAAAGCTATGCACATTTTCTAGTATATTTTAATTTTCTTGCATAGCATAGATAATGCTATTTCTTTCCTTATTTAGTACTTAGTGGTTTAGCTCTTTCCAAGTATATCATAATTTTAACATCATATCTATGCATTTCCCAAGTATCTAGGGTTTTTGGTTTGTTTGGGTTTGGTTTGTTTGGGTTGGTTTTTTTGTGTGGTGAAGTGTGTAGTGTGGAATACTTAGTTGTGTTACCATTACCATGTGTCTTGAGAATTTGCCATTCTGACCTGTCTTCCCTAGACTTGTAAAGCAGTGGAGTATTGCTTTGTAAACCCCTAATCCTAGCTGTTGATGTTCAGAGTACAATGTTTACAGATTAGAGTTGATACTCCCTGTGAAATATGTCTAAGAGCTTGCAGTCTTTGGGATTCTGATGGGGAGGAAGTCAGTCCTGGAGCTGGGGTAGCACCTATGTCCCCATTATTGCTGGCACTTCTATTCCCTGAAGGCTAGGAGTGAGCAGCATCACAAGACTAGTGCTGCTTAATGTATAGCTGAGGTGTAGCACAGTGACATATTTTTCCTATTACTTTTGAAATATTTTGTGTCATTCAGCCTTGTGTAAAGCACTTAGTTGTCAATCATTTCTGTGACAAGGAGGCCTCATCCTCGGGTCACCTTGCTCCCAACTATGACAGCTGCAGAGTCTACAGAACTGTGTGTTGTGCTGTGCTGTGTAATGAGGCAAGGGAATTGCAGAAAAGTAAACAATTATTACACTAGGTAAGTATGTGAAGTGTTTTTTTTGGAGCAGTATAGGCAACTGGCATTTCAGTCACTATGCATAAGAGGTTTTGTGTCTGTCAGCCCTCAGACAAAGAGGAACTGTAATGCAGTCTGATAAAATATCATACCCTAAGGACAGAAAGAACCTGAACACATACAGGAATGTCCCTATGAATAAAGGAGGGATCAAATTATAAAAGCAAGTTGCTTTTACACATGTACACTGGTAGTCCAAAACTGCACATTTCTTTTCTTATAGCCTTTTGTGCTAGAGTCTGTAAGTGCTATGGAATCAAGAGTTCTTTTCTGAAGAAATAATATTTTTTGAGTGCATTTCAGTTCACACAAAAGCTAGGGGCTGAAAGCAGTAATCTGAGGCACATATATAGTTCACACAGCACTGAACTTCTAGTTTCTCATGCTGTGCCAATTACCTCTGGTTTACTATTAATGCATTTCAATTCTGCTTAGCAATAGGACTACATTTTTCATTCTTTGTTCTATGATTTTAATATAAAACTGAACTTATGCCAAGCAGCATCATAGCTCTGGTCTATGAGCAGATAGAATTGACTCCATCATGTTCCTGTTCCACATCACCTTAATTGGAACATGGGCCCTCCTCCAAAGGCATCTTTAATGTTGTTCTTCAACTGGCTGCATCAACTTGCTTCCCAAAAGAAATCTAATGAGAATTTAGTCATCAGATGTGCTAACAACTACAGTTTTCAAATTCTCCTGAATAACTTACATGCACAAGAGTTAAAATAGAGCAGTTTGCCCTGTGCAAGACAGGTCCATCACCAGCATGTGGTGAGATGGGCTGGCAAGGGTATTCTGAGCCTGGCCTGACTTGCTTTCATCAGAAGCATGGACAACTGTTTTTTCCTTCGCTGGGAGAACATGAGAGAAGTAGGAACTGAACCTACTAGTAAAAGGAGGGTTAAAAAGGATACAAAGAGACAGCTGAAGATGCTTGTAGCTTCCAGTAGGTTGCCAAGACACAATTTAAAGCTACTAGTCTGATAACATCCCTTGAATGTGACTATAGGCAATGCCAGAGATGTGTGCCTGAGCAAAATAAGTAGTCTGGCAAATGGCAGTCCAGCTGCTGAGGGGTACAAATGTGTAGCATCAAATGCTCCCCTGCATGCTGCAGAACCTGGGCAGCCTGCCTTTGGAAAAGCTTCAGAAAAGGAGAAAGCTGACCCAGGCTGTGCACTAATACTGCCTGTCATGTTTTTATTACTTGTTTACTACAAATAAAAATATTTTAGCAGCATTACAGATTTCATTACTTTCAGATCTGAAGTGCATTGTGCCTGATCCTAATTGCACAATTTAAATAGTAATAATCATTCAGCTGGGTGAGTCCTCTGTGTATTACAGCTAACAATCCTTGTTTTAGAAAATACACATAATGGTTCTGCATTAGTCATCTATTAATAGTAATTCACTGAAGCTAGAGACAAATGTAATAAAATGACCACTGAGTAAAGAGATCTTTATGTTTTGTTTCTGGAGGGAGAAAGTTTTCCTGAAACCCTGTCACTCCTGTGTGAGCTGATTATTTTTTACCTTCATTATATTCCTATTTTCCCCTGCACAGCAAAGCATGAGTAATTCTGTGGCCACTTTTCTTTGAAGGTTTACCTCCCCATATTTCTCTGTAATTTTTTTTGATCTCAGTGATCACCAAGTCCAAGCTTGCTTGCCAATGAATGAAATTCTGGACTGAGCAGTACCATGTAGACTAATTTATTAAAGTGGGTTAATTCTTCTGAAATGTTTTGCTTTGGAATTATATTTAACAGCAGTCTACCTTCCCTGTGCTATACCTTGCAACTATTAAAATCCCTACAAAGCAGAAATTCAAAAAGAAAAAGTCTTTGCATTTATAATGAAATAACCTCCTCAAAGGGTAATCCCTTTAATTTCCAGCTGGGTACTCTGCAGCCTTCAGAGCTCTGCAGCTTCCCTCTATTGCTGCCTGCCTATAATTAAAGAAAAAAACTTTATCAGAGAAGATTTTTATTGTGGTTTTGGAATTGTTAACTCTTACTAGGGCAATATTTCTTTACATTTCTTCTTACTTAGTTGCAGTCAATAAAAGAGTGAGTCTGCAGCATGAGAAATCTGTGCTGGCAGCAGCAGCAGCTCTTCCCAGCCCAAAGCCTCATTGCTTTCTTGCTGGGCTATTGAACCTAAAGAGTGGAGCCTAAAGAGTGGATGCTGAAGAGTCTTTGGTCTTGTAATGCATCCTTTTATGTTTTTTCCTCTCTCATTGCTACAGGTAGGGGAATTCAGAGCCCATGCTGCGGAGTGGACAGCCAATGTCACCGCAGAGTTCAAAGAAACCCGAAGGCGCCTCAGCGTGGAGATCTATGACAAGTTCCAACGGGCTACCTCTATCAAAAGGAAGCTCTCTGCAGAACTCGCTGTCAACCATAATCAAGATTTGACCCCCTGCAAGAGAACCCTGTCAGTCAACCATCTCACCAGTGAGAAGGACATCTTGCCAGCTCTAACAAAGACAGACAGCATTTACATGAATGGTTTGACTCCGCACTGTGCAGCAGAAGAGATAGCTGTAATTGAAAACATTAAGTAGCCATGACTTTGGATCTCATTTCTTGAGAAGCTTTTGGCTTAGACTAGCCATATACCATTTTTTCTCCACCCTGTTGATGGTCAATGCTAATAGCATTTTATATGTGTGCATGAGTTCCACAGAAACTACAGTCCAGAGTTACCATTGCATCTCTTCAAAGACACAACGATGAATGGCACTTCTGTTATCAAAAGATGCTGGAACAAGCAATGTCTTCTGCCTTTATCTGCCCAGACTGTTTTTCACTTCTCCTAATGTGCCATATGGCCTCAAGAATGAATCACACTTGTTTATGGTAACAATGTAGCTTTGAGGGATCAGTCCTTAAAATTTCAGGGTCTACCTTACTGAGCCTAGGAATGGACCATTTCTGGACTATGACACATTTGTAAATGGCAAGAAATTCTTATGCAGCCTTTTACCTAAGAAATTTTTGTCAGTGCCTTATCTTCTGAAGAACCAGAACCTCTACAGTTCCTATATGGGTTTTGTTTGTTTGGGTTTTGGGTTGTTTGTTTTGTTTTGTTTTTTCATGAGAGGTGTATCTCCTTTGAGCTTTCATTCTTCTTGAAATGATGGTGTTTTAAAGGTGTCTGTCATAAAGATACCAACCAGCATGAATGAATGCCAAAACTCAACAATCATCAAATGACATTCTTAGCTCTAAATTTAAAGGCACTGCAGTTTCAATATTTGCAAGCATGTCCCCAAGAAGCATTTTGTTTTACTCAGGTCCAGCTGATACTTGTTCACACTGACTTGTAGAGTTTGCAGATCCTCCTTGGGTCTTATTTTTTCAAGCAGTGTTCAGCAGTTGTTTTTCTCTGTGTCAGATGTACCAAAAAATCTGAGGCTTATCTACCACAAAGTTATTTGGTAGATTAGAAGAGCAAATAAAAATTACACTTTTGAGGAGAGGTGGGAAAGGCTTTTAATTGCTGTATTATAAAAGCCACATCCAGAAAACAATGCAGAAAAACATAGCAATTTTTAACAAGCATAAGGCTTCCCCAGATATTTGCTGTGTAAAAAGGATTCTTAACTTCCTCTTTAAGTCAAGTTACACCAGACTCTATAGGATATTTTTTTACCCAGGAATCCTGCTGGAGTGCTTCCCTGAATGTCCCACAGTACTGTGGCTGCCTGTGCCAGAGTTGTGAGTAACATGGGAATGCAACTGAAACTGCTATCACTGTGACTTTCTACATTTCCAGTAGAGATGGCTCTGCATAGAAGTGCAGCCATGAACAAGAGCTGATAAATAGCACAATCTGAATCCTGATGATTGTTCAGATGGGATAGGCTGACAAGAAGCAGATCTAAACCAGACTATGAGTTTTCTTTATTGGTTTTAAGAAAACACATTAATTTTGTATTTTCTGTTTTGCTTATAGGTGTATATGACATACAGAAGAAATGCAGGATGGAATGGATAATTTTGCATTTTTTTTTTCTTATGTTAGACTATTGTAACCTGGCTGTACATAAAATTAATAGAACAGGCCTTAAAGAATAATTTAGGCTTTGTGTAAATTAAAAAAGAATGGGACTTTACTGATTGGGCATGATTCAGGTGGCAAATCTTACAGCATCTCTGACCATTAGATAACATGCAAGATATGAATGTTAATTTTTTTTTTTTGGATGCTTAGCTTGTTTTCTAATAAATATAAGTTAATATGTAAATTGAGTAATTTCAATGTAAATATCAGCCCATTAACATTTACAGAGAGTATGCTTTTAAAACTAAGGCAGTTCCATGACACAGCACCGAGCAATGCTCTTATAACAAAGACCCTTGTCTCCCCAGCACAGTGTTCTTGAATGTCCACATGGCAAGGTTTTCTCTTGCCATGTATAAACTGTGAATTGTAATGAAAAATAAAGTTTTTAATTAAAATAAGCATTTCTGACTCTTCTGCTTGCTACAGTTTGATCGATACAAAATAATTTGTGAAACTGATTTTTGTGCTTTCATTGGTTACAGAGTATATAGCAATTTCCCACCTGCTTTAATTTAAACTAGTTTAGCAATAAAGGCTTGACTCACCCAGCACAGAAATTATTCTTTTTCTTGATATTAAAAAGAATGCTTTTTGGTTGCTGTACCTTAAGTTGTGTTTCTTGCTATTTTATTTCAAAAACTTGGCAAGCTGCACTTTCTCCTGCCAAGTGCTGCAGAACTGAAGGCAATTGCTCTCTCTGCACTGAGGGAGCTCAGGCACAGTCTGCAAATCCCTGGTGGTCTCCTGTGGCCCCTGGTGCCATAACTGTGCCCACAGCAGAGGGAGCATTAAACTCATTGCCCACGGGAAAGTGTGGGGAGTGATACCCATGTTCCTAGAATCCTTGCATGGGTAGGATGAGCTCATTAGCCTTCTGGCAGTCATCCTAGGAGAAGGACAACTCTGATTCCAAACCTGGGCAGATGGAGCTCCTTTAGCCCTGTAAGGCCTTCCAGCTAAGAGAAGGACACTCTAATAAAACCTCCATCCTAAGGACTTCACTGCCAGCATCCATAGAATGGTTTGGGTTGGAAGGGACCTTCGAGAGCACTCTAAATATCTCTCAAGTCACTATAATGATAGGCATGTAAAATCAGAGCCAGCACTTGGGATCTAAAACCTATGCTGCCAAATTACAGGAAAATACTGGACGAGAAGCTGCTTTGATAAATGAGGCAGCCACATTGCTGGAGTGCTTCAGAGGTGCTACTCATAAAAAAATCCAAGTCCAGTGGCAGGGACATTAAATGAAATATATATAAGGAGAGCTTTGTTTTGGGTAGTTCTACCAAGAACCAAATGCCCAGCAGGCAGAGTCCTGGTTTTTATGTTAAATAAGCTGTCACTAAAGGCGATATAAATAACTCTGCTTTTTATGTGAAGGGTATTAAAAGAATGTCCTATCTGGGCAGAATATCAGGCCATAGCCTCATATTTCTGACTATTTCTGTCCCTCAGTCTTCTACTGGAGTAGGGTAAAAGAGGGTAGTTTCTACCCAAAGGAACAGAAGGGTTGGGTTAAAAAGTGAGAAAACAATATTTGTGGAGATTATTTCAGTGCTGTGTGCCTCTCTAGAGTTCTAGAATTTGGATGAAGTGTGCTGTTAAAGTGCCTTTCCAGTCTTTTTTTTCTGTTTTGTTTCTTTTTAATCCTGTTCTTGAAATTGTGTTTTTGTCTAGTTTCTGAATAGGAGGAACAGCAACAACAATAGAAGTCTTTTCTTGAAGTTTCTTCTCATTTGCTTCTGCAGCTGAATCTCACATATAAATACCAGAATTCCTTCTGCATTCAAAACTACCAGGGTAAGATTGTCTTGAGAAAAAAGTGCGAGAGTGAGGACATTGCAGGAAAGGATTTGCTTTACACCAACCAGAAGTCTTAGTGTTTGCAAAAGCACAATTTATGCAGTGAGTGAGAGCTTAATAAAAATGCAATTAACTGTAATGATGTTGCTAACATGCCTGGAGGTTCATTCATCTTAGCACTTGAAGCTACAAAAACAAGTCCCTTTGAGATCTGTTGGGGTCTGCAGGCACCTCAGCTTGCTGTCAGTGTAGCTGAGTGGCAGAAGGTGAAAAAGCTGCTGTGGGCATCTTACAGCTCCTCCTGGGGTGAGGAGCTGCACTGAGATAGAGCTGCTTGTGGCTGCCCTAGGCTATACAACCTGTGTTCCCTTCAGATCTCTTCTGTTGGCCCTTCACTGGAAAGATATCACAGTATCCCAGTATGTCAGGGGTTGGAAGGGCCCTAGAAAGATCATCTAGTGCAACCCCCTGCCAGAGCAGGATCACCTAGACCAGCTCACACAGCAATGTGTCCAGGNATGCAGTACTTTACATTTACCCTCCTATATACTGCCTCCTATATACTGGAGTGATAAATATGGACTCAGGCTGGAAGCAGAATAGTCACATCACTGTGGCTCTTCAAGTCACCTAAGCCGGATGAGCAATTTTGCTTTCTGAACCAGTGCTGGTATGTGTGCTGAGCTGCATGGAGGGGAAGGAAGAGCTACCTCAACAGTCCTTTGATGTTCCCCATTCTGCAGAGCAGCCAAACTTTCTGAAGGTGCTTTTTTCACCCAAAGGAGTATGTATCCCATCTTTGTCACTCTTGGTTTATTTCATATGTAGGAGGACAGATGGGCTGACAGGTGAGGTTACAACTGGATTTTTTCTGTTGCATTTTTAATAAGCTAGGGAAAAGATGTGATTGGGTAACTCAGCCTTATCTTTATCCTCTGCAATGTGACTACACAGGTTGTCTGAAGATCTTTTCATAGCCTTCGAGCCACTAGAGGAAAATAAAGGTCATGGTATTATTTGTCTAAAAGGAAAAAAAAAAATCAAAATCAACGAATCAAAAGAACACTTTCTAAGGCAATCTAAGATCCATACAGAAAAGGGCACAATACGTCTAAATTTTGCTTTGCAAATCACATGGAGATGACATAAGGCTGGAATAGTGGCATTGATCCATTTAGTCTTACCCCAGTTTTGAGTGTCCTACATGCAGCTGAATTCTCACCATGTCTAAAAGTGACTTTGAACTGCTGGTTTGGTTGGTTTTTTGGGGGTTTTAGAACAGAGAGTTAAATAACATGCAGGAGAATAACTTCTAGCCCTCACTTTTATTATATTACAGAACATTTTCCTTCTAATCTGTAAACCCTCAAGTTTAAAAGATCAGACTTGACATAAAAATATCTGTAATGACAGAAAATGAGAAGAAACAGAGACCTCTGATCAAATAAGGGAATGCTAAGCTTTTCAGCTAACATGAAAGACTAATTACTGAGGTGATACTTAATAATTGATGCCTTCATTCAGTACAGCTTTGAGATTTAGGTCCAATAAGGAATTTATGTGCCTAAAAATAGTCAACACAGAACCTACTTTTGGTTCCCAGAGAAGGACCCAGAACCCTGTGCATTTTATTGAGATCCTAAGCCAATAAAGTAGCCAAGGGAATTTCTCAGATCATCAGAGAGGGTCTAAGGTTAGTGACCTCAGCCTGCCCACAATTAGCTAGGTTGGGTGTGACTCTGCAAGTGATGCAGAGGCTGTGGCAGAGGGGCTGATAAGCAACTTAGTTCTCTTCTGCCATCTGATAGAAATCATCATGATTTGGTAACACACAAGCTGCAGTTTTCTCCAAGCCCCCATTAAATCCTCATGTCTAGATCTGGTTTAAAAAATGGAAATGCTGGAAATAGAGGCAAGTGTTATGTTCAAGATTTACCTGAGGATACAGAGACATGGTTCTTCCCAGTCCTTGATAGAATGTGTTACTGAGGGGTTTTCCTCCCAAAAGACTTTGCAGGACCTTTTAATGTGCAGTCAGAGAAGGTTGAACTGGGTTCTGCTACTGCTCCTTTTTACAAAATAGCTCTTACCCAGCAGCTCTCTGAGTGATTGAATTTCTTTAGCTGGAGAGGATATGTTCACACATTTCTGAAGAGCAGCTGAACCATGGGGCAACAGGTCAGGCTATTAAGGTAGGACATTTCCTTCTCCTGCTTGAAACACAAGTATGTATGGCTAGGCTTCGCGAACAAAGATCCAGGTTTGGAATCAGAGTTGTCCTTCTCCTAGGATGACTGCCAGAAGGCTAATGAGCTCATCCTACCCATCCAAGGATTCTAGGAACATGGGTATCACTCCCCACACTTTCCCGTGGGCAATGAGTTTAATGCTCCCTCTGCTGTGGGCACAGTTATGGCACCAGGGGCCACAGGAGACCACAAGGGATTTGCAGGCTGTGCCTGTGAAACAGAAGTTGTGTGTGTCAAATCACAGAGCTCAGGAGGTGAAAACCCTGCAGCTCAGGTGCAAGTTAGTTAGTCCTACACCTGAGCCATGTTGCTGACCCACTGCCCACATAAAGCAAGATGATGGAGAGGTAATACAAGATCATTAAAGGAGTGGAGCATGTGCCCNCACAGGAGGTTTAGTATTAACCTGAGGAGGAACTTGTTTGCAGTGCAGGTGCCAGAGCACTGGCCCAGGCTGCCCAGGAGGCTGTGGAGTCTCCTTGTCTGGAGACATTGCAGAGCTGCCTGGACACATTGCTGTGTGAGCTGGTCTAGGTGCTCCTGCTCTGGCAGGGGGGTTGCACTAGATGAACTTTCTAGGTCCCTTCCAACCCCTGACATACTGTGATACAGTTTAGAGGCAGAGATAGGCAGCCAGGTTTTCCAGTCTTAAAGAGGCTCCCCAGGCCTAAGGAGTAAGACTGAGTCTGAAAAATAGCCTAATTAAAATCTGTTGTTTTGGGACTGAAAGGATTGATCTGGCTCTTCTGATAAAACATGGTGGTTTTGTGACCTGCAGTAGGATGTGTTTGGGATCTCCTCAGCCTTTGCCCCTGGCAGCTGTTGTAGGGAGATGATGTTAGGTGGTAAGGGTAATTGTGGTGGTAAGGCATTTTGGGTCAATGGGCTGCATGGAGGGCCTGTGTGGGGCAGTGGGCTGAGGACTTGTGACCACATTGGAGAAGGTGACTGCTTCATTCAGGCAAAGACTGGTGAGTGGGTTAAAACAAGGCAGGAGGGTAGTGCTGTCACTTGTCCCCATTTTTGAGTGGGGCATTCAGTTCAGGCTATGTTGGAAAAAGGGGTTGAAGGGCTATCTTGACTATTTGTGTTTTACTTTGATTGCCTATCTGGTTTGTTTTTTTTCTTTCACATTGATAGATGAGGGGTTTGCTGCCATTCTGCTTTCCACTGGGACAGGAGGGATTGTAGGTCCCTGCATGTAGCTGCCAAGTAAGGGGGCATTTGTCTAGAGGTGGACTCAGTCCAGATGGTAAATCAAGGTGGGGTGTGTGTGTGT
>VWZO01013837.1:137205-153932 GCA_013396975.1 Bucco capensis | reverse complement strand
TGACCACATTGGAGAAGGTGACTGCTTCATTCAGGCAAAGACTGGTGAGTGGGTTAAAACAAGGCAGGAGGGTAGTGCTGTCACTTGTCCCCATTTGTGAGTGGGGCATTCAGTTCAGGCTATGTTGGAAAAAGGGGTTGAAGGGCTATCTTGACTACTTGTGTTTTACTTTGATTGCCTATCTGGTTTGGTTTTTTTCTTTCACATTGATAGATGAGGGGTTTGCTGCCATTCTGCTTTCCACTGAGACAGGAGGGATTGTAGGTCCCTGCATGTAGCTGCCAAGTAAGGGGGCTTTTGTCTAGAGGTGGACTCAGTCCAGATGGTAAATCAAGGTGGGGTGTGTGTGTGTTATACTATTCCACCCTTAAAGAAACTAATGTTTTCTAATGCACCATGTCACTTCTTTCCTCTCAACCTAGAACTGAGGATTTTGTTAGGTCTCAGTTTGTCTTGTACTTGAGCCAAGATAGTGATGCCTGCTGTAGAAAATATTTTAACTGGTAATGGCAAGTTAATATTCATTCTACAGTTGTGGCATTCCTGGAGAGCTGCAGGAAATGTCCCAATGCCATTAAGTAAGCAGGATAAGAAATACAGCGGCAGCCATGCTGCAGAGAGTGAAATCAAGCAGAAGCAGCATATTAATCACATATATAGGAGGAAAGAAAATGTGCTGAGTTGCCTGTTACACTGCTTCACACTTTTTATGTTTATAGTTCACTGAAAAAAATGCTTTGTCAAGTTTATTGCTGAAGGTTACTTAATGAACATTGGGTTTTGCCAGGAGTAACTAAAAGGGCAAAGCTATTATCAGTGTGTGCAGCTGGCCTTCAGGAGTACAGCAGGGCCATATTTTAGCACAGAAGGAAAAAACAGTTGTATGGGATTTAGCTTTTCTTTAAGTTCTCTTTTGGCTGTTAGTTTTCTGTTTTCTTTTGTCTTTGATCTAAATTCATCTACGCTGATGCAGCAGAAAGATGATACCTAAGTATTTGTCATTATTCCCAGTCTTACTCATGTGTTTTCATTTGCATGTTTTTGTGTGTTGGTTTGTGGGTTGGGTTTTTTTATATGTATTGGGTTGATTAGTTGTTTTTAAATAAAGCAAAACTTGGGGCTGTCAGGTGAATTTGTTCAATTGGGAATTACTAAACATGGTTTTTAAAAAAGTGGCACCAGATTTGAGTATATAGGAACAATACTGAAACAATCCAGGGAAGATCACTACAAACCACAGAGAAATTAACTGGCTTTTTGACTTTGGTTTTAAGAAAAACTTTTAAGTCTGCATTTTCAGTCCTAATAACTTATGTATAGGTTTACTATTTAAAATCTCCCATCAAACAACTGTTGTTTATTGCTTGGTTCTTGTCTGTTGACCTAGTCATTTTGTTCAGTCTTACATCCCTCTGGGAGAGGTTGTTCTGACTTTTCTTCTCACTCTGAGCATTCAGTTTCTCACTATTCATGTTTGCATGAAGGCTTTCATCCTGACTTTGCACTATCTAATAATGATGCTGGTACCAAGGCCACAGAAAGCCATGTGTAGGAGAAGAGTGTCTGGAATCAAGGACTTAGGGCTAGCCACCCAGAGATGTCAGCTGAGATACTGTGAGCAAACAGAGTTAGAAATGTTTTGTTTACTCTTCCTGCAGAGAAATGGATTAAAAAGCAAGCATTGTCAGATTCTGGTTTGGATCTGCCAGATGTTGGTGTGCTCAATTATAATATCTTCCTTTTTGCAATCAAGAGGAATACACCCTTCTTCCTCTCTTTATTTTAGCCTGCCTCAGCCTGCTTCCACTCCAGTGCTCTCTTTGTACTGACTACAAGGTAGTTTGTTGTTGTTTTGGGAGCTGCAAATGTCCCTCTCTAGCCCAAGGTAGATGTCTCCATGAGAGACTTACTCTGTGCAAANGGAGACCACAAGGGATTTGCAGACTGTGCCTTTCTGTGCAAAGTAGTCTACTTGGATATGTTTGTTTCTGAATGTCCTGGTTTGAGTTAGAACAGAACCAACTCTTTAGAAAAGTAGATGCAGAGTTGCACTCCATAAAGAAACTCTGTGTAAATTCTCTCCTCCTACACTGAAGACCCAAAGAAATCCCCACCTTCATCTCTGATATCCACAAGTGCTTCTTGCACTCTCTCTCCTGCTCCATATCAGATAGTTAAATTTCTTAGACTACATGGTCATACAGAGTTTAGCTATGGAGTTCAGTGACTTCAATTCCTGCATATTACTTGCAAACCCTTCTTGGAAGATCCTTCAACAGGATCAGTTTAAATAGCAAAAAAGTGAACTTTGGAAATTGGTGACTCTGGCTAATAATGGCTTTCTTGGTGATTTCATGGAACAGACAGTGCTGCAGCACTAAAGTGGCAGTGTAACAGCAGACAAACATCTATGACATATAAGATGTTTGCATTGTTTCTTTTCAGCTGTGCTGTAATCTGGATATTATTGAAGGGGGGTGGGGAGGATGTGTGGAGAACATAGTTAAAGATTTACCTTTGCAGTGCATGTGGTCTTTTCCCTTGACTTTTGATTATTTTGAGATTGCTAGCATCTCTGGGGATAAAATAAACCAGTGTTCAGGCCAGCACTGAAGACTGTTAGCTCCTTAAAGATAAATTGTTTTGTCAAGAGGAGAGGACAAAAGAGGAAACAACAGCAGCATAATGGCCATATGGTTTCAATAATAGTTCAGCTCAAAAAGGAACTACAGCTGGTTTAAGTGTATCTGCTGTAGACAAACACTGATGTTAACTAGAAATTAATGAAACTGAAACATGGAAAGAGGGTAATTGTAGTTTAATATGAAAAATGGAACAATGTAACAGGCCAGGATTTGAAGGAACCATTAGATTTTCAGCAGTCAGTCTCCAAAAACGTAGTTTCATGTAATTCTGTTCCTACCAATAGCAAAAAGGTATTAAAGAATGAAATTATTGAAACTTTCAGTAAACATCCTCTTTGGTCTGTTCACTTTCTAAACTATAACCAAATAATTCTTTATTTGTATGACCTAAAGCTTGGCAAAATTTTATCCAAACTTCAGTAACTCTCTTTCAACTCAAGTAATTATCCTATTGAAGTCTGCAAGTAAAAATAAAAACTGCAAATCTATTGAGCTTGCTGCTGTCCTAGCACAGTGAATCTGGTTTCTGGGTGGTTTTCTTTATTAGCTTAGGCAGACAAGTTGGTAGGAATTAAATGTTGGTTCATTTCCATACTGAATTTCTAGGTTTTTAAAAGTGCTGATGTTCAGGGTTGGAAGTGACCTCTGGAGATGTCATTAGGTGCCAGGCATCTTTCCCATCTGTGAGCTTTATATCAGGCTAATGGCAATGCCTTGGAGAAATCTATGCATTCATTTGGAGCTACCTTTAAGTTAATCAGTACCAGAAGGTGACTCTCCTGAAAATAGGGAGTCCATTTGTATGTGACTCATATCTTTTTCACTCACTTTCCTCAAAATGAACCAGTATGTGAACACTTCAGTAGCATGCTAACCCGAAAAGCATCTGATCATTTCATCCTACTGCTACAGATTAGACAAAATAAATCCCATACTAAGATTAAAAATGCTCATGCCTTTCCTCACCTAATCTTGATTCTGTTGTTTCTGAATGATGTAAAAATATAGAGATACCATAGTCATTTTTGGTGGGGCAAAATCTGGTTTCCACCAAATTTGGTTGGTCGCCAGATCTCCTTCATCAACTGCTTCACAAAGTTACTTATTCACAAATTTACTTATTTCCCCTGTGAAATTGCCAAAGGAACTCCCCAAAATCTGCTAGCTTATTTGCTGAAAACATATTTGCAAACCACTATGCCCAGCTTTTTTTGCTAGTAAGTCTTTTGCAGAGTCAACTCTAACTTCTGCTATTTAATTAATGTGATCTGAAAACATACAATGACCTGTTTAGATACAAGAGTTATAAATAATGCTGCAGATCTGAGCACATCATCTCTCTCTGTTATTTATAGTACCTTGTTCTTCAATAATTAAGGACAGACTTAATCAAAGGCATTTGGAGCTTGCCTTTTATACCATATGAGCTATAAATGTGCAACTCTCCAGGGTTTCCTGGGATTGCTGTCTTCCCTGTTTTTCTGTTCTTTTAAAAAATTGTTTTTGAGGTTTGCTGAGATGCAGTAAAGATCAAAACATGAGAACATCACTAGCATAAACCCCCATCTTTGCTTGAGGGTGCCTAAAACATTTTATTACTTTTCTAACTCTGAAAAGAGAGAATGCTGGAGGAGGGTTAATTATTTCTGAAAATAAGTTTTAGAAATAATTTTGCACCTGCATATTTGAAGAGATTTCACAGATGGTAGTGATATTACCCTTAGGAGTAAAAGCTGAAGTGCAATTTCAAGCAACCTCCTTACGTATTTTTCCTAGGAAAGAATCCCTAATTGTTTTCTTCCATGTGCCATATACAGTGGTGTGATAAGGAAGGTTCCCTGTAGCAGAAGTGATTCTATCTGAAATTAAATATTCCCTCAAAGTGCAACTATCCATAAGAGAATATTTCTTACCATTCAGTTTCTATTTCTTTTTTCATAAGCTAAAGAGCATCGTCAGTAGTCACTGTACTTGTGTAGCTACTGTCCCTCCCAAAAAGCAGAATTGGAGCAGTGTTGTCTGTATACTTTGAAATGATGGATTAGAAACAGTGTTTTGATGCACAAGAATAAGAAATAAGGGATATGTATTTGTGGGGGGCATCTGCACATATATTTAACTTCTCATTAAGCAACACTTTTGAAGTGAGGAATCCTGAAATAAATGGCTGTAAGCACTATGGCTTGAAAATCCCCTTGATTTTAATCTGCATAGCTTCATTGCCACAATACTCAGAGGAACTTTGCATCTGTAATGCCAGAAGTCTGTCGTGTTACTTATCAACTCTGTCTTTGTTGGTGAATATGGCAATAATAACTTTTAAATTGGTTTAACTGGGACAAAATACGGGTGTGGGTTTTGTGGAAAAAAATTGGTTTCTTCAAAGTCTCAGCATCTAAAAATGCTGAGTGTTCAGCTATTTTAGCTACAAAATGTGAAGTTTCAGACTCTGAGCAATGTTTACACTACCTTGGGTGGAGTAGGGGTGGGTATGAAGTAGAATAAATATGCTGGGAAGACTGCAAACTAGGTAGAACTTTTCACAGAACAAGTTGTCCTATCTCTCATTCTCTTTGTATAGGAAAAAAGAGAAGTCTGCAAATTGCATAGAAATTTCCCACCTCTGGGAATCACATTAAGGGCTAGAGAATGCTCACCTTAGTTTTTAGTCTAATGCAATAGTCAACAGCAAAAACTATGCATGGAGTCTATACACTCAGTAAGACTTAGAGATCATAGCTTACAAGGTCCAGCAAGCTTCTACTAATTACCTGCAAAAAAAGTGATCCTCAAAGATACTTTTAATATGATGTAGGGAGTCTGCATCCTTTATGCACAAAGTCCATAAAGTGATTAGGGTTTTGCAAAGTCGTAGCTAACCAAAAGTAGAGTCTTAGCAACTTCTGTGACACAACAGTGAGAGCTGTGCAATTCCAGGAGTAGTTTGGGCTACGAGTCCTGTACAAAGTGCTAAAGACTCTGAAAACAAATTGTTTGAAGAAGTTGGAATATATAATGCTCTGAGAGAATATGTGTTTACTCAATTTATTTTAGTTAAGCCCCGCTTGAGGAATATTTTCTCCAGTATATTTTCTTGCTGGCAAATTCTTTAAAATAGAAAGCTGTGAAGGATCCTAAACATTTTGCTTCTCAGTGCCACAAAATGGTTCTCAACTCAACAAAATGTAAAAAAAGGGAAAAGAAAAAGAAAAAAACCACCCCAACAACAAAAATATCCCACCAGACAAAAAGCCTGCACAGACCCAAGGTGAATGGCATTAATGGTGAGAATTTAAAATCATTTAAATTACAAATAACTTCAAGCAAATATATTTTGAAGCAAACAAGCTATTTCTTCCCAGCTATTAAAGCTTGCTGCTAAGAAAATACTTCTTTCTGTATATGTGGAAGGAAAATGTAGCGAAATGTAATATTCTCTGGTTGAATGTAGGAAAGGTAGTATTTTTTTTAGCTGAAAGATTTGATTACTTGGGGCTACATTTCTATTTTGAAAGTATGTTCACATTCTTGGTCCAGTTCTGAGTCTCCTTGTATAGTGGAAGGATGTTTGCTGCAGACTAAAACATTCAGATATTTCCTATGGAGCTTTGATATGAAGTTGTTGCATTAGCTTTGTTGTTACTCTGATCCTATGGATATGGAGCCTGACCCAAGCTGACATGATTGTTATTCACTGTATTAAATGATGAGGTAAGGCTGCTTGTTCCTCATGGTGACTTCCAAAGGAACTGTTTTGGTTCCTTGGTTTAATTTATAAATTAAAGGAGGAGGGAAAATTAAACAAACAGTAATAAAAAATCCAGCACTTTCTTTCCTAACTGACTCTTGTGATGCACTTAAAAGATAAAAGGAAAACAACAAAAACTTCTTTACCTAATGAAAGGGAGACATTTAGCTTCATCTCTGAAGGAGTCAGTCAGTAGAGGACAAAGGTGCAAAAGCTTTGCATGTTACCCTCAATTTTATAATATTTAGATGCATGATTGCTCCATTTACATCAGCTGGCAGGGTGGGATGGCATTATTCCAGAGCATTTGGCTTTTTTCCTCATTAGCAAGGAAGCACTATCAAACCTTTTTTTTTAATATTATGTCTAATGGAAGCCACAGCTTCTGCAGCACGTTTTCATTTCCAGCTACTTGAGAGAATCAAGGACAAACTAAAGGCCCTCCTATGACCTGCAGGACATTAAAGCTCACAACCTCTGGGATTGAATTAAGAATTTCTTAGGGTTTTGTGGGGTATTTTTCCTCCTCAAATATCTTGCTGCTTTTCAGCATCCAAGTTGATGAGCTATGCCTCCTTTCTTTTTTTATTTTCCTTTTGGTGCTTTTTTTACTTCAGATCAAAGCTTCTTAGCAGCATTTCTTTGATGTCTCCCTAGCTCTAGCTGTATCATAAGCAGTTTGACAGAGTAAAAAGAAAAAAAGTGTTTGTGGAAAAAATAGTTTTCCAAACAAGATGATTTTTTCATTCAAGCGACTAAGAAGTGCACAGAGGCAAAGGCTTCTACAATCAGTGTTGTTTTGATTCCATGCTCAGCCTTCAAGGAATGGAGCACTTAAGCAAGATGTATTTATTTTTTTTATTCCTGCTGGCTTTTCTTCTGGAGGTTCTTGTACACCACCTGCACTGAGTGCAGAAAGCCTACTTACTCCATCCTAGTCAAGACTTAAGCATGAAGTTTATTGTGAGCAAGAGGAAAATGAGGCCAAGAGTGGTTATATTGTGAGTTGTTGATAGCAACAACAACTCTAGGTTTTTGTGGAGCACATGTCAAGCAAGGAATGCAAAGTGCTTTTAAAACAGGCATGAATTAAGGCTGACAACCTCCACCCTCACCTCTTGCCATGAAGTTAGCAACAAGACAGGAACTGTTCATTGGCTTTTAATCTCCTTTCCCCAAACAGTGTCTGTCCTTCAAACAGGGCATTGGGTGTACCAAGGCAGGGTAAGGGAGAAGACAACCTTTCCATCCATGTGAGGATGGTGCAATCTGCCCTCCCCAGGAAAAGCTTCTGGCATCCAAATTCTTACATGGCCCAAGAAGCAAATCAGCTTCGAGGGAAGGATTTCTGAGGTGTGTTTTGACCTCTGTAGAGATGGCTGCTGCTCTTTAAATGTTAGAGTTGGGACTTGCTTAGTTACCCCACTGCAGGGAAAAGACAGGTTGCACACAGGATAATTGGGACATGGTGATATGAACTGCTCAGTTGGGCAGCTACTCTGCTCGACTCCACCATCATTTCATGACTTTCCTGTCATTTCATCTCGTGATAGAAAATGCCTGAGAAATGTTAGAATTCAAAAACACCAATAAAAGGGAGCTAAAAAACATTCACACCATTTATTTACCCCCTTTCTATGACTGCAAATGGAACTCTGGACATGTACAGCTGGAGAAATGTGTAGTGAATGTATAGTGACTACTTTGCAAGTTATATGTTTGTTATGGTTTGAATGAAAATAACAAGACTTGTGGATTGGAAAAAGCAGAGTAGCTTTAACTACTTTAATGGAAAGCAGTAACAGCAGATAAAAAATATATAAATATAGATAAAGAGCCAGCACCAAGATCCAAACCTCCCACTCTCCCTTCTGGCTGCTATGTTACCGCAGCAAAGCTGGGCCTAAAGCAGGACTGCAAGGGAAGTGAAGAAGAGAAAGCAGAGGGAACTGCCCTCTGATTTTATACTGAGCATGATGTGTATGAAATGGAATACTCAGTTGGTCAGTCTGGGGTCCCCTGTCTTGCCTGTTCCTTCCCTATAGGTGCAGGCTCTCACCCTGCACCCCTCTGACTTCTCAGTGGAATCACAGAAAGCTTACATTCCAGTCCTTAGCTGTAACCCAAACATTTTAGGCTTAAGCTATTAGAAGCTGGTAATGTTTTGGAAACATACTGCCAGCTTTCAGAGAAATGCAGTCACTTTTAAAGGACCCTTGGCTAGAAGCAATATCACCTTAGCAGAATCAATTCTGCTCCAGCCTGAACCAGGACAATGTTGATGCAGGCGTTGTGGGTATGATGCTCTGGTCTTTGATGCAAAACTAGGATGGAGGAGATAACTCATCTGTTCTGATGGGCTGCAACTTAGGAGAAAAAGATGTGAGAAAGATATGACATGAGAGGACTGGTGATGTGGAACAGCATTAAGTGGTGCTTGGAGTGAGGAAGCACTTCAATATGATTTCCACTTACAGTTTAATAATATAAGCAAAAATGTGAGGACAAACACTCCAAACAAATCATGTTGGCCAAATGAGGTTTTCTTCTCTGTTTGCTTTTGTACCTCAGAGGATGTTGTCACACCAACTAATAGCTAAGTTGCAACCCACTGATTTAGTAAAACCACCATCCCAGTTGGGCAGCTCAGCCCATGAAATGCATGTTAAATATATCTTAAAGTCATAATTTAAGACATACTTACTACAGTCCTCTGTAATCAATATATAGTTGGTCTATATGGACAAATAGTTTTGAGTGGTGTATTTTGACTTAAAGTGGTAACTTTTAAACTTAACATGTTTGTTTTTGTCAATTAGGAAAAAATATCTAACATGTTTTCTTACTTCTTTGCATGGGGGAAGGGGAAAAAAAAAACAGGATTAGGAAAAGAGAATTAAAATACACAAAGGAATCGCACATGAACAGTGTAGAGCTATGATTTGATTAAGGAAGGCATGATGCCTAGAGCAGACTTTCACTAACCTGTTTCCCTGCAGTTCTTATGTCCAATGTAACTTGGAAGTGCAACTGGCTACTTGGGCACTACGCTGTTAAGTATTCTCCCCATTTCATATTTCCTATGTGTGGCACCTGAGAAATCTGAATTTATATTGAATTGCCAAGAATAGCAATTGCACTAACAGTGAATGATGAAGTCCCTGTGGTTTATTTTATGTCATTTACTGAGGAGTGAATTATAATTCATAAAACTATTTTTCTCCTCTGAGCGCACAGTGCCTCATATTACTAAAATCATTTGGTTTCACAAATCTGATTATGTTCATACTATTTCTGAAACAAGACATTTCCCTTTCTGTTATCTTGGATAATACAATTTCCAGTGTGCATTTAGAAGATCAGAGAACATCAATGACTACAGCTGCACCTATTTTTATGGCACATATTGTTCATGATTCTCCACAGCTAGAGATGACTTGGTTATGATCTTCTGATTCTTAAACCTTATAATAACATAAGATATGCTATACAATCAATTATAATAAATGACTTTATTGCCAATATCTAGCAATTTCCTGTTATTTTTATCTCAATTATTTTCAACAGAATGAATTATGTAAGGATATAAAAACGCCTAGAGACTGTCTTTGAGGTATCTCAGCCCTCAACTTGTCAGAAACAGGATGCTTAAATCAATGAATTGTTGTTTTAAGAAAGATACTCAGGCTTTCTTGTTCATTATTTGAATGATTCAATTGACTCTTGTGATCAGAAAACTGATGAATTTAAATGTGACATGTGTAATTGTGGGAGCATCTTAAGTTTTTATATAGTGATGAGACTGAGGCTTGAAAATACTACAGAAATGTTTGGTCAGGTTTGAACAAGTTTGTAAAATCTTACAAGGAAAGAGAACAAGCAAACTAGAAAATGAAAGGGAAATAATTTCCTATTCTTTTCTGAAGATGAATAATTTATGAGTTTTCATTGCAGCAAAGTGGAGAAAAAATTATAAAAGGAAGAAGAAAGTAATGCAGTTTCAAAGTAAGCAATTTCTATGACAAAAGGAAGATTATTGTTGGCATTTTCTGATTTAGTTTTCAAAATGGAATTGAAAGTCCATTCTGTGGGAGCTTTTTCTCAATAAGGGGTTACTTAAATGAGTGAAGAATTTAAAGTCAAGGGATGTTTTTTGTTGGAGTTTGGTTGGGATTTTTGTTTTACCTTATCTTAAAATATTCTTTCCTTGCTTGAATGAAGTTGATGTCACATAGCAGCATATTCAGTGTTATGAAAACCAAGGCAGAGAGTGGGCAGGTCTCTTAAAAAGTATTTTGTTAAATAAATCATAATGAAAATGTATCAAAATATTCTTTGCCAGTTAGAAGGCTGCAGAAGTCAAGAGCCATGTCCAGGCTTCAGTATCTGGTCCAAAGTTCATTCTACTGACCAGTCTCATTTAATAGCTGAATTTATTTGGACTACAGTTGGCAGGAGGGATGTGTTGCACAGCAGCAGGCTCTTCCCACTGACTCTGGAAGGTATCTGAACAGATGGCTTTAGGTACCAGGAGTCTGAGCCCTGAAGTTCAGAGACTAGGGATCAGAGCTGACAAGTCCTGACACCTGATTTTCACAGGTTATCTTTAGATGGGCAGCTTCAGTGATTTCAGATTTGAAAATAACTTTAAAAATTATTGTATCCACATTTAAAAGTGTCTGGTTTGCTTCAAATTGGAATTAGTTTCTGAAGCTTTGGGGTTCTGGAAGTATTCGACTAGTTCTGGTCTTCACAGGTGCTCCCAATACAGCACTTCTCAATCTCTCTCATTTTCCTTTAGAGGTTGCTATATCATATCTGAGATGGATCTGGTGGGTGGAAGTACTTGCAAATAGAACTACTTTTTAGTCTTAATGACCTCACTTTCTGNAGCAGAGTGCAGTGGCAGAATCACCTCTCTGGCTCTGCTGGCCACGCTTCTCTTGCTGCAGCCCAGGATGCCATTGTGCTTCTGGGCTGCCAGCGTGCACTGTTTGCTCATGGCCAGCTTCTCAGCCACCAGCACCCCAAGTCCTTTTCTGCAGGGCTGCTCTCCATCATCTCATCCCCTAGCCTGGATTGATAGTGGGGATTGTTCTGACCCAGGTGTAGGACCCTGCACTTGGTCTTGTTGAAGCTCATGAGGTTCACCTGGGCCCAGTTCTCCAGCTTGTCCAGGTCCTTCTTGGTTCTGTACCAAAGCTTGAGCACTTTGAAGATGAAACAGGAACCTTCAAAGTATTTCTGTGCATGAATAGGCAGGAAGCTTTGCCTTGGTGAAAATGATGTTATTTAGCCCTATATTATTCCTAACAAGATTCTATAACAACAAAAACATGAATATATTGATTTCCCCAAAACATAATGATATTGCAAAGAATTTAACCACCTGCTTAATACTCAGTGATAATTGAGGTTTATTGCTTTGCCTAAGATTAACTGTTTTCAAATGTTTTGTTCATTTTGCGCCTAAATTTTCTGTTAGTCTTGAATATAGAGAAAGTTTGATTACGGAAATAGTAATTTTAGAGTCTCCTGACTCTGTCCTCTCTCCTCCATGAGACTGTCTCATGCCCTTGTGAGATCCTGCTTCTTTGAAAGGTTCTCTATGCAGATTTTTGAACAGCTACTGCCTAGCTAAGAAGCCAGGACAATTTTTCCATTAGTTCTTTTCCTCAAGGATACTGGATAATGACAATATGTTATATGTTTACAGAGTAGATCTATCAGCTGCTTGTCTGTGAAAACCCTTAGGTCTCAGTCTTCCATGTTTGTACAGGATCCCAGGAAGAGGTTTTTAATGCACCCCATTGGGCATGACTGCAATTGGACATCTGCAGTTCAGAATTAAACCTGCAGAAGACATAGGAGCAGTGGAAGTATATTCATGAGAGTTTTTTCTCACTTTCCTTCTAAATCAATATTTCATGTGAGTTTTATGAGAAAGAACTTACCCAGTTTTTGCTGGGTATTCTTTCTGACATTGTTGTGTTTTTATATTCACATCATAGGATTAGTTCCTTGTAGTCATGACATTGGGGATACCTTTCAAAATATCTAAGAAAAATGAGATCTAACTGTGTTAGGAAATAGCAAACACAAATATGATAAAACATACTTCTAGGTTTTGTGGAAACAAATAATGACTCTTATAATTAAAGAATGCTCAACACCACTCAAAGTACTTATCTGCCAACACTATAGCTGATAAAATTATAGTATGGATATATCTGTGCCAAAAAATAAACCCACTCCAAAAACCAATTACTTCTCAGTCACTATTTTGTCATGTGGATTCTAGCACAAATCTCATTTTCTTAACTACTCTCACTGCATCAAACTACGTGTCACAATTCTTGGCCACAATTGTGTAGACAATTCCTTGCACTTTATGAAATGTAAATCAAAGCAATTGTTGGATGTGTCCTGTGAACCAGGATAGCATACAAGGTACTTATTGAATATTAAAACATGACCTATGGTCATGCATCATAATCATTCATGGAAGGATTAATAGCATCCATTCTTCTGAGACAAGGTGGTCATTTGTAACTTCTACAGTAAACATCCCAAAATGGGAACAGTGTCCCTAGATCATAGAATCCTAGAATGGGCAGGTTGGAAGGGACCCTAAAGATCATCTAGTTCCAACCTCCCCACACTGAGCAGGGATGCCAATCACTAGCCCAGGTCACCCAGGGCCACATCCAGCCTGGCCTTGAACACTGCCAGGGATGGAGCAGCCACAACCTCTCTGGATGTCCTAATTTTAGAAATGGTATGCTAAAACAATATATGTAGCTATCGATCATCCTTTAAGCAAGAATTTAGAATATTTTTACTAATAGTCTCCTTCTGTCTCTGCAACTCTGCCTAATATAAAAGTGCCACCTCTATCAGCTTCTCCTTCTCCAGAGTAAAATAATTTACTTTTATTTCATGCTAATTTGGGCCACAGAGTTAGTAGAGAGTTCAAAGCAGTTAGATACTGCTTGTGCTAGTCTAGAAAACAGAGAACACTGCTGGGTAAACTTTTCCTTTGCCCAAATAAATGCAAGAGAATTTGGGGAGATTTAAACACTTTGTAATTGAAGCTAGTACTCAGTTACTCAGATGAGCAACTCTGAATAAGAAAAAAATTACAGAAAGACAAGAAAAATTAACCCAGGAAGAAACCTACCAAAAAAATCTCAAACTGATTACTGAGGATTGATGACGGAAAGCATATATAGAAACTGAGAAAAAGAGGTCCTGAGAGACCCATGGAAAATGACCAGTAGAAAATCCAGCTCTGAATACTTTTGTACATCTCTGAAACAAGGACAGAAACATGAGGCCTTTATGTAAACGGTGAGGTTGAAAGTGGCCAATTTTTTTTTTATAAGATCAAGTTTTCTTTGGTTGCTCTATTTCCCTCTCTAGAACATAAAATCTCAATGAATGCATGCTATTGTATATTTGAGAGGTATGGTAGAAGATGAGCAGTCAGGAGCCTGTTTACATGCCTTGTAGCACCCCTTAGTGACCAGAGCTGTAGATCAAGCCCTCCTAGGGCACAGCACAGGCAGAGGATGAGGGCAGGAGATGGGATCTGCTGCTGAGTCTGCCCAGGGCACAAGCAATCCCAGGCTGCTGCTGAAGGCAGTTCCCACTAGTGATTTGTGGCTGACTGAGAGCAAAGAGGAGAGCTAAAGGGGTCTTGTTGCCTCATTTTCTGCTCAATCTAGACATCTGGCAGCTCTGTGATTAAATCCTGTAAGGATCTTTATGCTTTCTTCTTCATGTAGGGATGAGAAAAGGAGCATAAAGAGATGGATGGTGAAGCTGCCTTGCATGGCATCTTGATAAGATGTGAGCTTGTGAGAATATACACTACCAGGAGGGCTCATACTATTGGTGACTGTAGCTCATCTGACAAAGAATAACTTGATAATCTGTTGTGCTTCGATTACTACTAATTAGGTATCCACATTCTGATTAATTTGGTGTCATTTCTGTTCCTTAATCCCTACAAAAATAAAGTAAGTTCTAAATTAAATGATTTTGTTTGTAATGCAATTACCATTAATGAACAGCTGCCAAAAAGAGAATTTTGTCCAAATAGTGCAATAACAGCTTGCCAATGGACAGTAGTGTAAATGAGCTGTTCATCATGCAGCACTTTCTTAAATTAAAAACACAAACAAGCCAGATCTTTTCCTTCTCCTGATTTTAACCTTGCATACACTGAATTGAACAGGCATAAAAAAAAAACCAAAATCACTGTAAGGTTATACAGAAAATTGTGACTGATGAGTGACTTGGGAAAGCAGCCAGAGATCTGAGAATGCAACTGCTCAAAATCATCTGTGCTGCCAACTTGCTTACAACCAAGAGTAAGTGAGGTGACAAGGCAGCTCTCCACAGGAATGAGTGTACAAAATTTGAAGCTTGAATATCTTCTCAAAAATGTACATAAGTCTGTGCCAGAAAAGAGAATGGATACTCAGGCCAAGATCAACCCAGAACCCCGCAAGCAGACACAATGTTGTTGCGTAGTGCTGGGAGCCAGTTCAAAGCCAATCCTAACCCAGCAGCAAAATGTATGAATTCTTGTCTTTAAATCCAAGCACAACATGTAGGTAATTTTCTGTAAAATCTTGAGCAGGAAGGACCATGTTTCAGGTGTTTATGTTACATATTTACCTTAAAATTGATTCAATCAGAAAAAGCAATCTTCTGTGTGACTGGACCTGCTCGGAGGGCTGATTTTTATGTTTTCCATCTTTTTCTGCTTCACATTCATCAGCTGTGTTGCTAGAATGCCTGCCTGCATACTCTGCTGCAAGCATGTATTTGAGATTGTCTCAATAACAACCCATAAACAAACAGAGAAGAAACTGGTTTTTCTGTGCCCTGCCCCTATTCAGCTGTCATTTTGGAAAGGAGGGACAACATCGCTTCGAGCTGCTATAAAATGCTGGATCAAAGTCCTTTCAAAAAGGGGTAGGGGGAGTGAAAATCAAACCAAAACAAACCCTGTGAGTTATTCGAACTCCATTAGCTTGACAGAGGAATTTCTGTGAGTGGATCTTTCTGATTTCAGTTAGTTTTTGGACAGGTGGTGGTTTGCTGCATGTTGGCATGTTCGTGTCTGTGCCCAGCCTCTCCAATGCTAGTGGCTCCTTCCAGCATGCTACTCACCTGCCCTGCCTTGCACCACTTGCACACTTGTCAAGGCAGATCTTGTAGGCTGCTCTGAGTTGTTGCCTGTCCTTCAGTATTTTAGGTGGGGCAGCATACAGTGCATTTTAGTTCATCTCAGTATCTGCAGCACCAGCATGATATTCAAATAAACATTTTTATACCTGCAGGAGTCTGGCAGCTGGCTTGCTTCTGCCTTCTCTTGGAGGCCAGGAAATTCAGAATATCTTTCCCAGACCAAGCAGAAGCAGATATTACTGTAGCAGTGCAAGGATCCAGATTTATATGATTGTAAATCAGAAATTACAAAGGAAGAAGTACCTTGAAAGAAAGAGAAGAAGGGATGTGTGTAGGTTGCTTGTTGCTGTGATTTCTGCACAGGTCTTTTCCAACCATAATGATTCTACAATTCTAAGAGTTTAAGGCAGTGTGGCAGGAGGCAGGGACCTAGCAGAATGAGGTCAAGGTGTGACTTCTGCTTGTGAAACAATGCTGGGTGCTGGTACAGGACTAATGCCAGTTTATAAGGCTGCTTAATTCAGCATATTAGCAGCAAAATAATTCTTTGCATGTAGTTCCTTTTAATAATGGCCAATATATGACAATTTTAATTTCCTAATAGAGATTATACAGTGGTCTACATATGTATTCTGCTGTTTTAATGTAATAACATTTTACAGTTATTGATTTATCATACCATCTTTGAAAGAAGAAAAAATGCTTACCTGTGTAAATACGTTTAGTTTAAATAATCTAGATAGCAAATGTTTTTGCTTGATAACCCACATTGCTGCCAGATGCAAATTGTCATATGGTCCTTGTTTTCAGGAAGTATATACTGAAGTCCACCGTGGTGCAACCAGGAGGAGAAACAAATTGATGCCATGTTATTTTTATTCTACCAATTTTTGTTCCCCTTCTCTCAAGTGAATGGAGGCTTGTGAGACCATACTATGCAGGATGGGGATACACTTGCCAGTGAATCCATTCCTTTCCTAGAAGCATTTTGAATCCATCAATGACTTTCAACACAGTTTAATAGGATTCTCTAAGACCTGTGAAAACAGGTAGGCAGGTCGTCGTGGCTAGGCTTCGCGTACGAAGCTCCAGGGAGGGCTCCATCCACGCTCCTCCTCAGCGCCTTTTCCAAG